>JAXGGA010002862.1:87500-113235 GCA_038373865.1 Uloborus plumipes
AACGCCATGTAGTAATGATGATAGAAACGAGCGGGGCCGCACTGATGATATTATGGAATGTGCAAGAGCTATACACTTTGTATGATAATCATCCAGAATGCCTCGTTTATGTATGATTATCAAAGTTTTCAAGAAAAGTGGGAGGGTATCTGGGATTACAGATTTGACGTTGCTCAAGAAGTCGGTTGAGAATTCATACAGAGCTGTTCCATAAACTTGGGATCGAATATCTTCCCGGATAATATCAGCAGCCGCTTTCACAGCAGACAATCTTTCCTGTTCAGGACTTAATTTACTGGTTTCTTGATATTTGATTTGATCGCATTTGTAAGTATTTTGTGACCAGTATTCTTGAAGCAGACAACCGTTTTCTTAAATGCAACGTCCGCGATGAGTATGTCTTCTCCATACTTGTCAAAAAGTCTTTTTTTAATGGTTCGAGTATCAGACTTTTTTCCTTCTATGAGATTGATAAGTAAGGAAAGTGAAAACTGACACTCATCGGCATGCTCTTCAAGCTAAGCAAATATGATCGCCATGGCTTCATCAACGGTAGACTGCCGATGACTACCTCTTGGAAGTCCTTTGGATGGTGCTCTGTATAGCATCCTTTGGCAAAACAGATGGTATGTTGCATCGAGTGCAACCAAATCAGTATCCTCTAAAATTCGTTCCTTAATTTTCAGCGCCCATTCGTCACCTCTTCGTTCAGCTGCCCTCAGTATGTTTGAGATCAAATTTTTCTCAACAGTGATCACAGTATTTCTTCTTTCTGTCGGTTTTTTCTTCTGAGATTCAATGAACTCTTTTGTTATGACTTCTCCACATAAGAAACACTGTTCTCTGAAATTGAACTTCACAGAGAAAGCTCTGGTTAACCGTATCACATTTGTATCTCCACGTTTAATAGCTGCGCTGATCAACTTAGGATTGTTGTAACGCTTCTGACATGCTGAATATACATAAATCTCAGTCAAACGTTTCAATAAAAGTTTATTGTCATTGTTTTTTAATTTAACACTGGACACATGTAAGGTTTTAACTCCTTTTTCTTTCACCAGCACTATTTCACCTTTATCCAAACTCTCATTGCATATGAAACACGTAGAGCTCGCGGACGGTTCAGACTCCGACATGATGATTTTTCGTTCAGCTAAGCAAACTGCTATCAACTAAGCCACGACTCCAAACGACTAATAGAACCGTTGATTAGCTTTATTTAAAAAAAGGGGTAAAACTCCCCTCACTGCGGATTTAAAATTATCAAGGGAAACTAAAAGCCAGAGCTAACGGATGAATAACCAACTATCTCGTCCATTGAACAAAAACAGTTGAAAATTAAGGGAGCTTGAAAAGGGGCTCGCCCCTCCCACTCCTCCCCATTGAAGAAACAGCTGCTTATCAAAGGAACAATATGGTAGGAATGTGGTTTGAACTAGAATGTTACATGGACAGGTCCATCCAATGATAGCTATGGAAGGGTTCGACTGCTTGTCTCAGACATAGACAAAAGTATTGGACTCTTGAAAAGTTTGAAATTCCGACGTTTTGGCATGTTTTGAAGTGTGTGGAGTCCATTTCTTTCTTTGCGCATTTCTTTCCACCTTTACTGAATGCGGGTCGATAAACGTGATTATGATTACTGATTAAACGGAAATAGTTACGTATTTTATGATTATTAAATTTATATTAATTTACTTTTCATATTAAGACATTTTTGAATAAATGTTTGTTTCACTAACTCATTTCAGACAGGTTATTGAAGACATAAAGACACTTGCATATGTGATGAAACAAGGAAATAAATTTAAAATTTTCGAGTTAGGAGAATTTGACGAAATTTTGAGAAACTGTGTCTCAAAAACTAGTCTGACTAACTGGCCCGTTTTGGTTTAAAATAACAGCAAATTTAGACTAGTTTAAACATCTAAAATATAATGTAATCGGCGCTGCGAAGACCCCTAAGCACATTGTTGAGAATAAAATGGTCCTAGAGAAGCGCTGTGCTGAAAACGCAAAGTACACCGCCGAAGGCGGTGCACAAAACCCTCTGAAGGCGGTTTTCATAAGGCATTAAGGTCGGGGGTGGCCTCCGCGGTGGCTACTCTTGCCGCCTTGGTGTCTAGCACATGATAAAACATGAAAATTCGTTAAAATTTTTAATTTTTTGAAAATTTGCGAAACTTGGGAAAGCTGTATCTTAAAAACTATTATAGCTAGAAACTTCATTTTTTTTCAAAGTGTAGGAAATTTAATCTAGTTTAAATGCGTAAATATGATATTTGCCGAAACTGGGCTCTTTCATGGTCAAAATAGGGAAAAAGCAAAAAAAGTGCGAAAAATTAGCAGTTTTGTGGATTTTCAAAAGTGATCCGGGAGGCTGCCGAGGTCGAAAACTTGGATTTTTCATCCTGGTCACATCCCATGCAAGATAAAATAAAGAAACCTTCTACCACCATTTGATGCAACTTAGCCCCCCATGTTCAGGACAAGGTTACTGGACTATTATTAGCCTTTTTTAAAAAGTCACCTAAGCAAATTTTTGAACTGGCCTAATATGTTGATTGTCAGCTAATCTCATTTGTTTCATTCCTTTTTCTGCTTTAATATTGCAAGGTTTATCTCCAACTCCAACAATTTCAGTCGGATTTAAAGCTTCCAGTCGTAGTCCTGCTAATGATTGCACTCGACTCAACTCCACTATAAAGCGGAAGTGCGTTAAAGTTCACGCGTGGATTTAACTCTGCAACCAGAAGCAAAACGTGAAAACCATGACAGAAGCAAGTACAAAAAAAGTCTTTAAAAAAAAAAAACTCGTCCGTTAATAAAATGTCTCGAATTTCACTTTTAATCTGTTGCCAGTTGTTAAATATAAATAAAGAATAAAATGTTCTCGTGAATGAAAAATTTTTGTTACAAAAAAAACATCGTCTGCCAAAAAATAATGATAATAATAATAAATAAAATAAAACAAATGAATAAATAAACAAAAAATCGTCTGCACAGTCAGTAATTTTTTTTCTGAGCCTGCATTTCCGCCATGTTTGCGGAGTCGGAGTCGGAATCAGAGTCCTCACAGAAGATTACTCAGAAAAGTACGTTACAAACATTATTTATCAAAACCATTTTCTTACAAAGTTAGTTTGAAGGAAATCCGACTTTAAGTTCAGGATCAACATTCAACTTAAATTCCCCGTAGACGCTTAATGTTAATTTTTTTTCTGAACGGTTCAATATTGAACGAAAAATGGTTCAAATCAAAAAGCGAAAAATGGGAATGTATGGGAAAGCCTCTCCGAGATCTTTCAAACAAAAAAAAGTTTATTCCATTCGGACGGTTCACTCAAAAGTTATTAGGGGTGACAGCTTGATTGAGCGGTTCAATGTTGAACGAAAAATTGTTCAAATCGAAAATGTAGATACGGGAATGAAGTATCCTTGAAAAGATCTTTCGAACAAAAAAAAGTTTGTTCAAATCGGATTGTTCACCCAAAAGTTAGCATCGCGGGACCGTTTTTTTGAACGGTTCAAAGTTGAACCAAGAATTGTCCAAATCGAAAAATCAAATATGGGAATGAGTTGCACTCGCTGAGATCTTTCGAACAAAAAAAAATTTATTCCATTCGGACCGTTCACTCAAAATTTATTAAGTAGAGAAAGGTTGCTTAAACGGTTCAATGTTGAACCAAAAGTGTTCAAATCGAAATTTTAAATACGGTAATAAAGTATCCTTGCCGAGATGCTTCAAACAAAAAAAGTTTGTTTAAATCGGAATGTTCATTCAAAAGTTATTAGGGGTGACAGCTTGATTGAGCGGTTCAATGTTGAACGAAAAATTGTTCAAATCGGAAATGTAAATACGGGAATGAAGTACCCTTGAAAAGTTCTTTCCAACAAAAAGAAGTTTGTTCAAATCGGACTGTTCATTAAAAAGTTAGTATCGCGGGACCGGTTTTTTGAACTGCTCAAAGTTGAACCAAAAATTGTTCAAATCAAAAAATCAAATATGGGAATGATCTGTACTCGCCGAGATCTTTCGAACAAAAAAAAGTTTGTCCAAATCGGAATGTTCATTCAAAAGTTATTAGGGGGGGACAGACAGACCGACCGACAGACCGACCGACCGACCGACCGACCGACCGACCGACGCACAAATTCCCCATCTCAATACCCTACTTTCAAATTTTTAATTTTTCGATATTCATTTTACCTTTTTATTTTTTTAACTTGGCGATATTTTTTGGACTTGGCGATATTTTTTTAACTTGGCGATATTTTTTGGACTTGGCGATATTTTTTAGATGCATTAAGCTACTTTTAATACTTTTTTCGTCTTTCTTTTATTTTTAACGGGAAAGTAGGCTAAAAAAAGTCAAAAGAATAAGAAAACAATACCCTATATAAATATACTATGGTTTTAAATAATGTGCTTAGTTAAGTACCTGAGGTACACTATAATAATAAAGTTGCAAAGAACAAGCACAAATGCAGAACAAATACTAACAATGCAGAAATAAGGAAGACAAAAGGAAATAGAAAAATCCTGCAAAACAAATTATATACCTGAATATCAAAGAAAAACACGAAAACCATTTCGTGATCTGAGCCAGTGGTCGGAAGTAGCGCGCTACAAGTAGCGAAACTACTGCAGTAGCTACATTTTTTAGTAGTTTGTAGTGAGTAGCGCGATACAAAAAAAATAGTAGTTTGTAGCGATTTCTGGAAACTACTTTTAAATTAAAAAAATAAATAAATAAATGAGAAAAATTAAAAAAAAAAAAAAAGAGAGAGAGAACAAATTTTTAATTGACTGACTGGTGCGAACCTTGCACGAGTACAGCAGCGGACGCAATGAGAAATTAGAACCACAAATACATGAGCTGATCCCCTTAGATACATCATTTTGACGAAATACATTCTATCTGTTTGGTGTCATTGGTTTATTTGGCATCATAATTTGTTTATTACTTCAAATAATTTTCATGTCCCTAAATATTCTATGACAAGAAAGAGAAAAAATTAAAGGTTGAATTCTTTCAATTTTTCAACTTTTGAATTCTTTCTTGTGGTGAATATTCGTAAAAATTGTAAAAAAAATCTAAAACGGATAAATTTTAGCAAAAAAAAAAAAAAGAAAGAAAAGAAAAAAGAAAAAAAAAAGGAAAAGTAAGAAATAAATTCAAAGATAATTCCTAGTTCTATTCCATATTCAAATGAGTTAATTTATTAATGTAAACCACTTCTCGATTTTTTTTCGGTCAATCGACAAACGGTGCATGCTTTTTATTTATTTATTATTATTATTTTTTTAAGCAGCGAAGTAGTGACTACAATTAGAAAGTAGTTTGTAGTCGCTACATTAAAAAAAAGTAGTTGTAGTTGTAGTTAACTACTTTTATAACAAAGTAGTTGTAGTTGTAGTTCGCTGCAAAATAAATGTAGTTTTTCCAACCACTGATCTGAGCCATGTGGCAAGAGGCAAGACTCTCGAGGCTACAGTAATTGTCAACCAGCGTTCCCTACACAGTTGCTAAAAATCAATTTTAACGAACGACATCTCTCGAGAAGAGTGGAAACTAATCCACATTAAAAGACAAGAGCAACTGCTTGATTGCCAACCATTGAATGTAGAGGGCGCCTCCACAGTTGCAAAAGCTTAGCAATACTCTTTATGAGTGCCATCTCTCGAGAAGAGAGGAAACTAATTCTTTTCGTAGAGTTTATTATTTTTTACATTATTATTTTTAGTTATAACAATAACTCCTATAGCCTAAAGCCTTCCTGGATAAATGGACTATTCAACACAAAAAGAATTTTTCAAATCGAACCAGTAGTTCCAGAAATTAGCGCGTTCAAGCAAACAAACAAACAAACAAACTCTACAGCTTTATATTATTAGTATAGATTACGGGGCACATACCCAAGGTGAAACTTCTGAATAGGTGGAAAATTCAAGCGTGTTGCGAAATTACTCTCTTGGCGAGATTAAAAGAGCTTAAAATGGCGTTATTAAGCCTTTAATTTCGGAAACATTTTGAGGTGGAGGGAAACATCCGCTCTCCACGCCCCATTTAAATGCCTCCAAAGATAAAATTACATTTTTAGAACTTTAATTTCGAAAAATATCTACAGAAAAATTTCTTAACTTCTTTCAGTTTGCCTGTTCTTTCTCTCCTATAAGTGGGTCAAACATAGAATACAATTAAATGATTTCTTTAAGTTTCCAGTTTGAACTAATTTCTGGTGGGTTCCCTCTCCTTCTCCCCCCTCTTCTTTGTCTTTATACAGTTGCGGTTTTTTTTTTCAATGTTGAAAGATTTTAAGAAAGCGAAGTAAAAAACGTATTCCCAGTGATCATCATCATCATTCCTTGAATTGCATTTTTAATATTTCAGTATCAAAAAATTGCAAGAGAGCCACTAAACTCTCTAACATCACCAAAGATAGTTTAAAATTGCGTTTTGAGGGCTTTAATCAAAAAAAAAATTTCAAAAGAAGATCACTAAAGGAGGAAGATCACTTACTCACCCTCTCTTACATCTAAATAGCTGACAATTGCGCTTTTTAAGTTCAATGTCGAAAAATTTCTGAAGAGAGCACTCGGACCTTACCTATTCCATTAACGTTACCAAAGGTAAACTGAAATTTCGTTTCAAAATTTTTCATTTCTGAAAATATTTAGGGAGAGCCCTCTGGTCGTCACTAATAATGCTTCAACTTGACCATAGTTTTGGAAAAGTTTTGATCTAGGAGCTTAAATTTCCCTTTTCCGCCTAATAACGTTTATAAAAGTTTCCTATATCTGCGATTTTTGACATCAATTCTGAAAATTTCTCTGAGATGAGCTCCCAACTCCTTCCCACGCCCTCTTCTTCCAACTAGAGCCGCTATATAAACAGGCCGACGCATCAAGATTAAGTTTCACCACTTTGGATCCAATTCCTTAACTTTTACTTTCAAATTTTCATTGTTGTGAAGTATGGTTACCAGAAAAAAGTTTTGGCACATTGCTAAGCTTTGCCAAATCCACGTGCCGCTAATAATCGCTCATAGTGAAAAATTACCAAAACGCGATTACTGGCCAGAAAAGACAACCACTCAAACACACAAACACGAGCTGGATCCAAAGTGGTGAAACTTAATCTTGATGCGCCGGCTCGTATATATAGGGGCCTTACTTCCAACAATCCAAGGAGGAAAATGTGGTTTTAAACTCCCAAACCTAGAGCCGCTATATAGACAGGCCGGCGCATCAAGATTAAGTTTCACCACTTTGGATCCAATTCCTTAACTTTTACTTTCAAATTTTCATTGTTGCGGAGTAGGGTTACCAGAAAAAAGTTTTGGCACATTGCTAAGCTTTGCCAAATCCACGTGCCGCTAATAATTGCTCACAGTGAAAAATTACCAAAACGCGATTACTAACCAGAAAAGACAACCACTCAAACACACAAACACGCGCTGGATCCAAAGTGGTGAAACTTAATCTTGATGCGCCGGCTCGTATATATAGGGGCCTTACCCAAACCCAGTGGCGGCTCGTGCCTTAATTTAGTGGGTGGGCCCGCAATTATACGTTTCCCCAGTAATGCTTACAAAGATAAAATGAAGGAAACAACTGTTAGTAAACTAATGCTGAGTGGCGTAAAATAATATTTAATTCATTGAATACAAACTTGCATTGCAAAATTATCTCATTTGATTTGATACATATAATAGGTTTTATATTTTAAATGCTACACCAGCATTAAGCGATCAATGTAATAATAATAACAATATTTTGCACAAACGACCGACTTTCTATGCATCACTCATGTTAAGCTAGTTCTATTTTGCCATTTTCGGACACTGAAAATGTTCATCACATCAAAAGTGTCATGCCTCAAGGCGGCGCAGCTACTCAAACATTATGGGACTACACTCAAAAAGAAAAAGAGCATTTATGCTTAAAAACACCCCCTCTCTTCCCCTAAATTTTTCGGCCGTCTGCACCATAACTTTCAAGCCTTTATCGAATTAAGGAGAGCATAAGGTAAATGACTAGATATGAGCACGCTTAGAGGGTTTTTTTCTTTTTTAATTTGGATACAAATGTTGCATTTTGTTCATGGAAAAACAAATCCTAACGGTGTTAGAACTTAAAAATGTCACTTTTATAGCTATGGTATTTTCGTAAACTTTCAATTTTAATGTATGTATATGTTCTTAAATAAATTGGAATACACTTGTTTGACCAGTTATGGTCCCACTCTCTTACCTATGGTCGTACTCAAACTAGTAATGTTCATTATACCTGAATCGCATTATTTTCAGGAAATACACGAAGAGTACATAACAATATTAAAACTCTTAAATTTTTTTACAATATAATCAAATTTAAAGGATCCTGACTTACCGATTCAAATAACATTAAAATTAAAACATGGATTACTGACTGACAAGTCAGGTTTGAAACATTTGTCTGAACAACTACAAAAAATTAGTAAAGAAAACAAATAAATAGAACATCTCTACTGATGCATTTTTTATTCATCGACTATCAAATTTAGCATAGGTTTTGTCATTAATCCTAAATATTAACTTAGAGTAAGCATGGATAAAAAAAATACAGTCATATAAGCCTATAACTAAAGAACTGATTCTTAGTTGACTCACAATATAGCTTGAAAGGATTTTAAATGTTTCGATTAATGGTGAAAATATTTCTATGTGACAGAAAAGAAAAACTAAGGGATGAGAACGTAACAATAAAACTGTGATTTGATGAAAAACAACAACATCACGTTCTTAAAAAGGAAACGTTTCAAAAACTTAAATGCAACACACAAAAATTTCGAGAATAATAATCTTTAGTTCCAAAACGCAAATTAATAAATAATGCATGCATTGTATTACAAATAGGTGAGGGGGGTAATGAACTGGTAATCTCTATGCCTGTTGGAAAAAGGTGTTGAGAATGGAAAAAAGAAAGTCCAAAAGAAAAAGAGGAAATGTTATAAAAATCAATCAAAAAAAGAAAAAACGAGGATTGTGGAATGGAAATAGGCGAGAGTTTTTTCCCTAACACAGGAGCCAGACCGGCCAGACATTCTCTGCCCGTGTACAGTTAACGAAACACTTCCCTCTCCACCGCTATGGTTGGGGACAAAGGGAAATTTCGGGCACCAAGAGTAAGTGCCCTCTGGTCGCCTGTTACAAGGGGGTGTCATCGCTTACCGCTCTTCTTAATCCAACCACTGCGATTGGCTGAAAGCGGAGGTGTGCCTTGGCAGCCGTAGGGCCCGTGGTGATCTGGCCCCCGAACGAACCCCGAACTCGTTCTCAAAGCTCTCTTTTTTCCCCCTCTCTTTCTTCGCGGCGGTCCCGGCGAAACGCTGAAATCGATGGAACTTGAAAATTTTCTTGTGCTGTATTTGCGATGTGCAAGGGATTGGAGGGCTAAAGGTTGAAAATATGTTTTGTGCCCTATGTTTTTTTTTTTTTTTTGTTTTTGTTTTTGAACTGAAATACAAAACTATGGGTTACATTGTGTATTTTTTTTTCTTGCAATTTTTCTGGGTGGGCCCGGCCCACCCTGCCCATAGTGAGGAGCCGCCCCTGCCCAAACCCCTTTCGAAAAAAATCTTTTCAGAGGAAGATCTTCCAATCCCCAAAATCAGCCAGTCTTTTGACATTACTACGCAGCCTAAAATTGCGTTTTCACAATGTAACTTTTGGTATCTATCTCCTCACTAAAGCAATATATTGCACATAAGAAATTTCCCGGAACGTTACTTTATAAAAATGGTATCACGTTTTAGAAATTCAAGCTATTTCTGTCCTCCTTACAAAATTGAAACTGGATATAAATACTTTCAGTATAACCTTTTGCTTGATGGCAATCTTTTTAATCTTTTATTAGTTTCACATGTGGGTTTGTTTGTCAGTATGTAGGGGAGAGTGGTAATGAATGGGCCACTTTTTGGTTTTGAATTTTTGTAATTTTTTCTTACACTTTATTTTAACTCTAAATTGGTGTTTTTGTTACTTTACTTATCTGGCTATCTAAAAAAGTCATAAAAGTTGGATTAGCACATGTCTATAATGAATTATAATAGAAATTAAAAATTTTGAAAATTGGCCCATTCAACCCCACCTATGGGGTTGAATGGGCCATCGAAGGTAATGAATGGGCCACTAAATGAATTCAATGAAAACATGTGGATTTAATCTTTTATTTGCTGAATATGACAAAATAAATGTGGCACTTGACATGATGATACAAAATCATACTGATTTAAAATTATATAAACATCAAAACTGATGCAATTAAAATAAAACTGATGCATACCAATTGTAGCAGAAAAATGACTAAATAATGAGATTGTAAGAAATAAATAACATCAAATATGTATAAAAAAATAGCAGATAATACACACTATGATTTAACAAAATTTATATATTTCAAAAATAATTTTTAAAAATCACTTTCAAAAACTTCATCTTCATTTTCAAACTTGTCAAAATTCAAAAATTTTTTTTAAAATTTACTAGACATCGGGAATAAGAAATATCTAACTTAAGTTACCAAGAAAGAAAATGAAATTGTACTGTGAGGAATATAATATGAAGGAGAGAGGGGGACTTTTTCAAGCCATGCACTGCGACCAGAGGTCTATTGTACTATAGGAATATAATATAGATCTGCAAATTATATTTAGAAGTTACTACAAACTTATTTTGACGACAGTAATCTTTATCTATCAGATCAGTTGTGTTTCATATTAATGCGAAAATCCAAAGAAAAGGAAGAAAAACAATATTTAGGTGGCCCATTCATTACCATGACATAGTGGCCCATTCAGCCCCACCTATACTTTTGAAATACATTAAGGTTTTTTGAGTACATTGAATTTAGATAACATCAAAATGCATCTGGGTAATTCCATTGTGACTAACATAACATTTAGAGTAAATTTTTAATCTTTCTTTCTGTGTGTGAGCCTTATTTTCGTCACAATACCAAAAACAAGGTGTTATTCTTCTCCGCATAGATGAGTTGTTTAAGTTAATATACAAAAAGAATAGTATTAATTTCATTTTTGGCAGTTAGAGGACATTTTGATCAACGTGACTAACATAACAGATCTGTTTCAAATCTGTTATGTTAGTCACGTTGATCAAAATGTCCTCTAACTGCCAAAAATGAAGTTAATATTATTCTTTTTGTATATTAACTTAAACAACTCATCTATGCGGAGAAGAATAACACCTTGTTTTTGGTATTGTGACAAAAATAAGGCTCACACACAGAAAGAAAGATTAAAAATTTACTCTAAATGTTATGTTAGTCACAATGGAATTACCCATCTTCAGAATAGTTTATAGATATGGAAAGACAAGCCTATACATATGTATGCAGTGAAATACATAGTATATTTTAGCTAGGAAATGTTTTACTAGAAAAGGAAAAACTTACTTTTCAGTCAGATTCTTGACCATGCCCCTCTAGTTTGAAAATGGCTCAGCGCAAACGAATGAAAATTGGATGAGTTTAGTAGAACAAATAGCTACATCTATTGGTGGCATCAAAATAAAATTCATGCAAATACTTTTTCATATTTTGTTAGTGGCCCATTCATCACCATGGCCCATTCATTACCACTCTCCCCTAAGGCCCCTATATATACGAGCCGGCGCATCAAGATTAAGTTTCACCACTTTGGATCCAGCGCGGGTTTGTGTGTTTGAGTGGTTGTCTTTTCTGGCCAGTAATCGCGTTTTGGTAATTTTTCACTGTGAGCAATTATTAGCGGCACGTGGATTTGGCAAAGCTTAGTAATGTGCCAAAACTTTTTTCCGGTAACCCTACTCCACAACAATGAAAATTGAAAGTAAAAGTTAAGGAATTGGATCCAAAGTGGTGAAACTTAATCTTGATGCGTCGGCCTGTCTATATAGCGGCTCTACTCTCCCCTATGTAACTCTGAATAAAAGATAACATTCACGTTCTTTGCAAATATAAAAGTAATATATTTGATATACTATTGTTAACACTAAAGGCTAAACTATGTTTCATTTTGATGTATTATAAATGTGTGTTAGTTTGATTAACTCTAAAAGCGTATTTTTTAGTTTTTTAAAACTATAACTTAATCATTTAATACACTTTTATTAGTTTCACATGTGGGTTTGTTTGTTTGTATGTATGTAACTCTGTATTAAAGAAAAATTCACGTTCTTTGAAAATGCAAAAGTAATATATTCAGGGGCGGCTCCTCACTATGGGCCGGGTGGGCCGGGCCCACCCAGAAAAATTGTAAGAAAAAAAAATATATAGTTAAAATAAATCATTTTGCATTTCAGTTCAAAAAAAAAAAAAAAAAAAAAACCGCATAGGGCACAAAACGTATTTTCAACCTTCATCAGCGCCCCCCCCCCGAACATCGCTAATACAGCAAAAGAAAGCTTTCAAATTCCATCAATTTTAGCGCTTCGCCGAGCTTTGAGAACGAACGTGGGCCAAATCGCCTTGGCCGCCGCCGCCGTGGGCCAAGGCGGCCCACGGCGGCTCAAGGCGCACCCTCGCTTTTAGCCAATCGCAATGGCTGGATTAAGAAGATCGGTAAGTGATTACACCCCTTGTAATTTCTGCCGAGAGGGTATTTTCTCCTCGTGCCCAAGATTTCCCTTTGTCCCCAACCAAAGCGGTGGAGAGGGAAAGAGAGGAAAGTGTTTCGTTACTGTACATTAGAGACGAGTTCGGGCCCACTTTTGAAGGCCCGAGCCCGAGAATTTTTAATCCGAGCCCGCCCGAGCCCGAGTGATATTGTCTTGTTTTGAGCCCGACCCGGCCCGAGCCCGAAGGTATCAAACATCAATATATATATTTTTAATTTCCACTTGGGATGCACTACCATATGGTATATCGTAATAGCAATTGCAAATATATTATAAGTGTGTGCTATCTTTTTGAATTATTATTATTATTATTTTAATTTTTTTCCGATGTGCGGAAGCTGAGAAACTATGTATGGGAGTGGGAGATAAGGTGATAGATGTCATTTCTCTGAAACTCTTCCTGAACAAAACAATTCTGCCATTAAGAAAAACTGTTCTCACGCTCTTAAGTACCCAATATTCCGTGAACGTTGTATTTGTATAAAAACTGACTATGAGATCGAGCCCGCCCGAGCCCGAAAGCTGCTTGAAGTTAAAGGGCCCGAGCCCGGCTCATCTCTACTGTACATGGACAGAGAATGTCTGGCCCCTGTATTAGGGAGAAAACTATTCTATTTTCACTTCGCGGTCCTCATTTTTTTTTTCTTCTTTTTTTTTATTCATTTTTATAACATTTGATCTTTTTTTTTGTGTATGTTTCTTTTTTTCATTTTCAACACCTATTTCTGACAGGCATAGAGATTGCCAGTTTCACATTACCCCCACCCTCACCTATTTAATACAATCCATGCATATTTTAATTATTAATTTGCGCTTTGGGAACTGGAAAATTTTCTCGAAATTTTTGTGTGATGACTTTGTTTTTGACTTGGCAATGCAGAGCGTTTGCCATTTTCTTGGTACCTATTAGTTTGACTTTGACTTTAATCTCATTTGTCCCAATGTTGTGCTAAAATATTAAAAAGTATTGTATGAACTCTAGGAACTTGGTCATCCTGCCGGTGTTACATTATAAATGCTTGGAGAAGTGATTATTCTTATGCTCTAGATTCTACATTTGTTTAGCCGAATCATAATTACATTTATATCCAGGACCAAGGCCGTTCAAAGAGGGGCCTCTAACTCCCCTAAAATAGCAATAAAGTAGTCTCCCCCCCTCCCCCAGCTCTAAAAACTGTGAGAAGCTGTGAGAGTTCTCTCACAGCTTTCATGTGTGCTGAGCTCTTTGCACTGAGGAAGAGGTTCCATTGTAGCCTAGAAAGAGCTATTTGCTGTACTTTGTACATAAAATTGGAGATTTATTTACGCTGATTTATAAAAGTGAGATTTTTAAGTTCTAACTCCTTAATTTGATAGAGGCTTTTAGAAAGTCATGGTGCAGATTGTCGAAATTTTTAGCCGGAGAGAGGGTTTTAGTCATAAATGTTGTTTTTCTTTTTGAGTATAGTCTCGTAATGTTTGAGGAGATGTGCCGCCTCTCTTGAGGCGTGACACTTTTGATGTGATAAATATTTTCACTGTCTAAAAATGGCAAAATTATGAGAGCTAGCTTGCTTAACGTTAGTGATCTATTTCGAAAGTCGATCGTCTAGGCAAAATACTACAATCATTATTACATTGATCGCTTAAGACTGGTGTAGCATTTAAAATATAAAACCTATGTATCAAATCAAATGAGATAATTTTGCAGTGTAAGTTTGTACTAATTGGATACAATATTATTTTATTGTACATCGCTCAGCGTCGGTATACTAACTGTTTCGTTCATTTTATCTGTGTAAGCATTACTGGGCATTGGGCAAACATATAATTGCTGGCCCACCCACTAAATCAAGGCACGAGTCGCCACTGAATATATTTGATACTATTATTAATACTTAAAGCTAAACTATATATTACATGTTGATGTTTTATAAGTGCATGTAAACTAGCATTCAACATGCATTCAATAGTTTTTAAAATCTTCTTTTTGTTGGATTAACTCTAAAAGTGTATTTTAACTATATTTAGGATTATTAAATTCATTAAGAACAAGAAGTTTCAAAAATAGCTGTGAAATCTGAGCTTTATGTCCTAGCTGTCCAAAAATCGGGACCTTCTGTCAGTGGATCTTCTCCCTGTCGGACCTTACGTCCTTAGAGCTTATAACTCCTGGACCTCTTGGTTTTAGACCTTCTGAAGGACGGCAGTTTCAAGCTTTTGCCCCGCTTCGGAGGAACCGAAATTACAGCACTGAGTCCGTGAACCGTTTGGTTTTGGACCTTTTCTTCAGACCCAAACGCAACATATAAGCAATGGGAGTATATAAAAATAGGGGGGGGGGGGATTTCAACCAGTTTTGCTAGAGTGTATTATAATTGAGACATAGCATTTTACATGCACATCATGGTGATAAATTCACCGAAAGATCTCTCAAGCTGAAACACATTGCTTGCTTGAACATAAAAATCACAATTACTGAAAAAAAAAAAAAAAAAAAAAAAAAAACATTTACTGCATAACGAGAAACTTCCATAACAACAATTTAATTTTAAATTTCCGATTTTGTCCTTTTTCTTCATCGGGAAAAATGATGAAATCGGTACCTTTTTCTCCACCCTTTTTTCCTGAAAAAGAAAGAAAGAAAAAAAAGAAGCATTGTCAGTAAAACTAACGAAAGTTTAAAAAAAACTAGGAAAAATATTCTATTCTTTATTTTTATTACTCTAGGGGGAAAAAATACTGATTACACTGGTTGAATAATTTTGAAATATTTCCAATTTTGTATTGCAATTAAAAAGGCTAAAATTAAGAGAAAGAAGATTTTTTTTTTCAAAATTCTTGTGGAATATTTCATCTGTCCACTACTTCAAGCTGAAAGTACTGCAATTTAAAACGAAAATTCATGTGATGTTCATGTGACACTTTAGTGCTGCCTGATTGAATAAAGTGGCACGAAATTTATGTTTATTGAGGTGCCGGGAGTCAGTCATTTTCTATCTGAATTCGCAGCTCAGCTGATAACCTGGTAAAATGCTAGTTTTTGTGCGTGTTCGAAATCAAAATGCAACAAAGTTTATTCACCATCTCATGAGTAATTCGGGAACAAATTCCGATTTTTTAAAATTTTTACTCATCGGTTTTTACTAATTTCAGCACATTATCATTATATTTTGCTTGCTTAAACAAATAAAAAAATAATTAAAATAAATAAATAAAAAAAGATCCTCAAGAAATATTTTAGTGATAGAGTTCCGCCCCGGATGCCACCAAACCTTGCTATAGACCTTGCTGCACCACTGTATGGGCCCATGCAGGCTGTAGTGGAGACGTTGGCAGACTGCCAATCTCTACTACACAACGGGTGAGATCCAAAGAGAAACTATACAACCATTTTATTATTGTGAAGAAAGAGAGTGAGGGCGGCAAAAAAAAAAAGCAGTTTTTTTCTTCAATTAAATAAATTACTTGGGAAAAAAGTTCGATTATTTTGGGTAGAATAATAATAAAAAGAAAAATTTTAAAAAGTAAAAAATGATTAAATGAAATTAAAAAACAATGGCAGAACACATTACTCAGTACATCTATATAGTTAAAAGCACTAAAAAGTTGTTGAAAAAAGTAAAATGTCTGAACCAAGCGCGAATCCAGAGGGGGGACCCTACAAATATTACATAAAACTGCATTTTTTGGGTTTAATAAAAATTGCCAAATGTCCCCATTTTTGCTAAAAAATTGCCCTTTGACCTCCCCCCCTTTCCGAAAATGACCCCCTCTTTAACCACAAACTGGATCCGCCCTTCTTGGTCTGAACTGCACAGGTGGTTCAGAATGCAAAATACCCTCCTTCGGGATTTTCCTATATTTACCTTTAATGGGGGGGGGGGGGGGGAGGGTGATCCCCTACATGTGATGAGAACAAAAGCACTTCCTCAACTCTTCTATTAATTTAGAGACGGTTCAAATTTATTTACAAGGCTGTTTATACATTGTGTAGAATTTAAAAATAATAATAATAACAAAAAAAAAAGAGAAATGTGTACTATTGCATTGTTGTTACATGCAAGAACAAGATAATATTTCTACACAGCTGTTTTGATAAAGAGAGGGAGATGTAGAGAAGAAATAGCATGTTATTCCAAATTCGCATAAACTACTGTTAGATGAAAAGGAAAACTTAAAACAAATCGCAAGATTTTTAGCCTTTTCTTTTTCAAGTTCCAATTCAAATTTTTATCCATTATTCTACATCATCAGTTGATTAAAGAGTGTACAGAAATAAGAGTTATGTTTAGGGTTCACATTGGAGGCCCTGATTACTGTGCGTTACTAGATGAAATTTCCGTCTGCTAAAACGAAAGCAAATTTAAACTGTAAACAAGTTGCATCACGGTTAAAGTTTTAGCTGTTGCAATGTGATAATGAGAAACTGAAATTCTTTATTTTTGTAAATAACATTGTAAAAGAGCCCAAATAAATACATTTTATAGGTTAAAAGAGGAAAATTGAATTTCTTTTTCTACTTGTATAAAAGTTTAACGAAAAGTTATTGTTGAAAAATATAAATAAGTTTCAGTACAATATAAATGAATGAATGATGGGGCGATTACTTATTACTTCGATTCCATACTGTATTTTTCCTTTTATATGGGAAAACTTGGCATTTAAAATAGTTGTACAACTTCTTTATGTAAATAATGTTAAAAGTTGTAACTTAGCAATATGGCAACAAAAGATTTTAGTTATTGAAATTATTGATAGGAGGTCAGCAGCTCTGAGGATTGTGTGAGTGTGTGTGTGAGATGTTGCTTTCTTCTTTGATTTTATGATTCATCCTTTTTATACTTTTCTCAACCCCATCGAGTTTTTCTGTGACTCGAATGCACCCGATAAATTTCGGACGTTCGAATCGATGTACGGAAGCACTAAGTTAAAGTCGTCTGTGTCACTCCCTGCAGGAAACAATCCATTATCTGTACGGACTGTGAAAAACACTATCTGAGGTATTTATGGCTTGATAAAGAATTATTTACTCCAATGCTTGCATAATAATTGTATGCATTCGAGTAATTTATTCACATTTTTTGGTGAGGCTGTCTTTATGAGGAATTCATTTAGGGGAGTGGTCACCCCCTTGTTCATTGTTCCCGTTATCTAAAGAGGGTCTTTCTCACGTGTTCTTATTTAGTGACTCATTTCAAAGCTAAAACTTCTACTCTGGACTAAAACTTGTAAAAATTGTATTGGAATGCCAAGTAATTACCACAGCATTGAAATGATGGCGATGTTTTAAGCATATCTAATCGGTGCAAGTTGGGTATAATGTGGTCAGAAATAAATCACGGATGCATCAATTCAGTATAGAATGTGAATTTGTGAATTAATGACATTTCTTCACAAGCTTTTAAAACAATTTTGAAACGAAGCATTAAAACTGCTATATTTATCTGGAAAGTTTTTTTTTTCTAATTTTTCTTTTTTTTTTGTTGTTGCATGAACAGTATTAATAATGTGTGACGTAAGTGGGAATTTAATTTTTCAAGTATGTTCCTAATCTTTCCTTTCTGCTGATTTGAACAGTAGTTTAGTCAAAATTAGTTCAAATTCCCTCCCCCTGGGAGGGGGGACAGAATTTAAATTTACCATCCTTTCCCCCCTGAGAGGAATTAGGGATGGTACATTTAACACATGAGTTGTAATCTGTCAAATTTTAACAAAAGTTAAAAATTTAAATTCGCATCAGTTAAATTATATCTTTCTCCTCAAGTGGGCAAGAGATTATACTATATTTTTATGTATATTATGTATGTAACATTAAATAGAATCCCAATTTCCAGCTAAGGCTGTCAGGAAATTAGTTTGTTTATATTTTTGTTTGCGTAGCAATTTATTTTTTTGAACCTTTTTTGTTTGTTTTTTTAGAAACACAAGTAAGTTCAGGCAAATCTACGACTCTTTAAGGAATTTCTTCTGTGCAATTTAAAAACTTTTCATACAATGCAGAGTTGCAATTTGCAAATTTTGAATGTTAGTATTATGTTAATTCTAATAATCTTGCAAACCCACATTAATTTCTATGCAGTATATGTATGACTGTCATTTTCTGCTTAATTGGCCAAAATCTTGTTTCTGCAGGCTAAGAGTTAGTTTGAAAAATATTATCTGTGATTAATGTGTTAATTTTAACAATTAAATTCTGAGATGGTGCAAGAAATAACTTTTCTGGGTGGGATTTTCGTTCCTACCCACTCTTATATGCATATAAAGTGCCGTATATGTTAAATCCCAGGGTTCTGGGAAGGGTTTGACACCAAAACCTGATCCCTGGTAGCTCCACTAGTTCAATTGAGTTTTTTCATTTTTGTATTGGGAGCAGTAAACACAAATCAAAGTTAATGACTGGTTAGTTTTTATGACACATTATTTATTCTAATATATCTAAGTAAATATGTAAAGCTCTGTTGAGCATGAGGCTGTTTTAATCATAAACATTTCAATACCAATTAATTACTTGTTAAACAGTTACGAATAGTGTCATGGGAAGTACTAGGTAAACACTCGATGCTCCGCCAAATTTTGGTCATTCACTTGGTCAATAACGAGTAGTTATAAAAATTGAATACTGTTCAAGACAATGGAAGTTTTAAGGAATTTAAAATTGCTTTATTATTAAAAATTAAATTGTATGTTCTATGTAAGTTAAAAATTAGTCAATCAAATAAAAAAACTCCACTTATAAAATAAAAGAGTAAAAGTTAGCTATAGCATAGCCTATTTCATTTCTGCCAGGCAAAAGGTATGAATGTGCATTTATGTGTAAATGCTTTTTCTACATCAGATATTAGTTGTATAACTTACCTTTCGCTTAGAACAATCCAAGTGAACCTTAAGATGAATATTAATAGACCGATAACAAAAAACCTTCGAGTCATATTCCCAGTGGCGTACCTATGGGGGGTGTTTTGGGGACAAAACCCCTCCCCGAAACGTTGGTCCAAAAATGCAAAAATGAAATGAAAAAATATAAAACTCCTAGAATGAAAAAGTACGATTCTCCAGGGAATATCATTGTGTCACAGACTTCATTGCCATCCCCCTCCCCTTCCCAGAACCATTAAGGATTGTCTTTTTTAGGAAATAAATGTCAAAAATTTCCGCAGGTAGGCCTCTAAACCTCCCATTGTGATCGAAATTCGTCTGAAATTGCATTTTTGAAACTGAAATTTCGAAAAAATCGCTGGAAGAATTTCTGTATCCTATCATTTTCTTTCACATTATTAAAAATGGCCGTGTTTTACTGACTGAGGAAGAGATCGAACATCACAAAGATAGTCTAGAATGGAGTTTTTAGAGGTACAATTTATGAAAATTTCCGGGGGCGAACCCCCGGACCCCCCTCCCATTTTTCTACAGTAATATTTCTTTACTCTTTAAAAAGCTGTCTGGTTTTTCGAACTTTGGAAGTACGCATTTTCAAGTGCGTATTATATATATATATATATATATATATATATATACACACACGTACATACATACAAAGTGGGTAAAAAGGGGTTGTCCCCGCCGCCGCTCGTTTTTTAAACCTCGTGACGACTTAGAATATACCCCCCCCCCTGAAACCAACGAGTAGTTAACTGCATATTCCAATTTATTTGGAATCATTTGAAAACTTAGATTGCAAATTTTTTAAACCATGTCTTTGTAGATCAAAGTTTTGGTCTAGCAACAATGATAATGATGTGCATAACAAGAAGTAAAAAGTTTTTTTTTTATAATAGTGAGAAAAAGATTTCGACTATGTTGGGTAAAGAAATACCTAAAAGAATGGAAAAATACTAAGAAAATATTTCAACTATCACAATTATTCTCTTTTAAATTGTTGAGCAAAAAGTGTCATGCCAAGTACTCAGTAGGCAGTATCCAGCTTCTCAGCCAAAGTGCTACTCGGTATATCTCTAGTTACAAGCAAGCAGGGAAAAATTGGATAAGAGATTTTAATCAAATAGGTTTTTATGCGAGTATCTCATTTTTGTAATTTATTTGGCATTAATTGTTTAATTCTTAACAATTATGATCAAGACTTCAAGTTTAGTCAACAGTGCATCATAGCTAGTAACAAAGCCAATAGGATGCTTGGGTTCATAAATAGATCTATTTCAAACAAATCTAAGAAGGTTCTTCTGCCTTTATATAGAACTTTAGTAAGACCTCATTTAGAGTATGCTGTTCAGTTTTGGTCTCCTTATCTTAAGAAAGATATTAATTTATTGGGAAGGTTACAAAGGAGGGCTACAAGTTTAGTGAATGGGTTTTCTAATTTAGACTATGATTCCAGACTTGGAATGCTTAACATGTATAGTCTTGAGCAAAGGAGAACCAGGGAGGGGGGAGACATGATTCAGTTGTTTAAATTTATCAATATGAAAGTTGTTATCGGGTTAAATTTTTGCATGGAAAGCAGGACAAGGGGTCATTGTAAAAGCTGTTTAAATCTCAGGCTAACCTGGAAATTTGGAAAAATTACTATTTTAGCAGGGTAATTGGAACTTGGAATAGTTTACTGGAAGAGGTGGTAAGGAGCGATGGTGTAGATAGTTTTAAGAGGACCATCCATCTTCATGGGGGTCTATAATTTGACTAGGACCAGCTGTATTGGGCCCAGTGCCTGTTGCTGGTCGTCACATTTGTATTTGTATTAGTTTTATTATCAAAATTTGCTTAGAGTTGTAATTAGTTGTAATTTGTCAAATTTTAATATAAGTAAGAAATTTAGATTTAAATTTCCATCAGTTAAATAGAATCTTTCTTCTCAAGTGGGGCTATGCTATATTTTTATGAACATAATATGTAATATTAAATAGAATTCTAATTTTCAGCTAAGGCTGTCAGGAAATTTATTTGTTCAGATCTTTATTTGCTTGCAATTTATTTTCTTGAACATTTTATACCTTTTTAGACACAAGTAAGTTTAGGAAAATCTATAGACAAATCCAAGAGATCTTTAAAGGAATTTCTTCTGTGCAATTTAGAAACTTCTCTCATACAATGTAGAGTTGCAATTTGCAAATTTTGAATCTTAGTATAATGTAAAGGTGCACAACTTGCGGCCCGCGGGCCAAATGCGGCCCACCGCGTAGCGAAGTGCGGCCCGCGAGTGCATTTAATTCCTTGTGTTGAAAAAATAAAAATTTTTTTCTTCAAAACTTTTTTTGAACTCAGAGGGGGAAAGAAAATGCAAAAGAAGGTTTTCCTGACAAGATTTAAAATAACACACACCATATAAAATCACCCTAAAATTCGTTTGAAGAAAAATTTTAGGACTTAAGGAAAAAAGAGTAGACCTGAAAATTTCAATTTTCAATTACTAACCAGTGGACAGTTCACTCTTATAGTTTGTAGGCACTGATTCAAACCGAATAATTGTTACAGCAACAACTACGACATGAAGAAAAAAAAAAACACCCTTCACACACAATTTGAAAAATATTACATATTTCTTTAATATTTCACTCCACAAGGCCTATGTTTCCTACTTGAATGTTAAAAATAATCCTAACCTTTATGACTCCTCCAAATGATGGGCTTGCTGCGGCCCTTCAATAGAACTCATGTTATGTGTGCGGCCCTTCGCTAAAAAAGGTTGTGCACCCCTAGTATAATGTAAAATCAAACCATCTTACAAATGCACTTTAATTTCTATGTAGTATATGTATGACTGTCAGTTTCAGCCTAATTGGTAAAAAAGCCTGTTTCTGCAGGCTAATCAGAGTTAATTTGAAAAATATTATCTCTAATTCATGTGTTAATTTTAACAATTAAATTCTGAGATGCTGCAAGAATTACTTTCTGGGTGGAGTTTTAGTATTAGCTGCCTTTATATGCGAATAAAGTGCCGTATTAGGTTTGTTAATATATGTGTGAAATCCAAGGGTTCTGGGAAGGGTTTAACACCAAAACCCGACTCTTGGCAGCTGCAGAGGGTTGGACAGCTGAGTTTTGCAGAGGATTTAACAAGAATCAGCATTAAGAATTTGCATTCAAGATTGTCTCTTAATTTAACGAGGAGAAAAAGTGGGCCATTGTACAATAGCATTCTTAAAACAGTATTGTTATTGTAAGCTTGTTACGTGTCATTGCATCTTATGGTACTGATTTGAGAATTAATTACATAACTGTGCAGATTTAAAAAATGCCCCAAAAATGCATTTGAAAACTTGATCATACAAACATATAGCAAGTGGAATTTGGTCTGAAACTTTCTGTGTGAATAGTGGAGAAATCGATCAGAATTTTCAGGAGGGTGAGTAAAATTGAAATTGAGGTAAAATGATTTTGTAAGTACAATACATCTTGATCTTTGTATAAGAAAGAAAAAACAAGACTATTTAAGTGCTTAAAAATTTCATTAAAATTGTCGGGCTGCTTTCAAAAGCAGTTGTTTTTTTTTTCTTCAGTGCTAAGTAAAAAATAATCTCTTTATTTAATTTTATTTTAATGAATTTTATTTACATCGATTCATATGGTTTTTTTTTTCTGTCTTACTTTGTTAGTAGTCTTAAAAAGATCCCCGGATAAAGTATTTTCATAGTTGAGCTAGTTTTTTTCTTTTGGAAAACCCATGTTGTACACCTGCAGTCAACTCTTTAATCCGCCAATGTGAAATCCGAAACGGTGTAAAAAATTTGCACTAATTTGATCTGTAAGTAGCAAAATTTATAATTAATATTGAGTAAGAGCTCAAGATAATCAAATTATGAATTTTAAATGTTAAGAAGAAAGAATTAAGTTATATTTTGAATTATAATTTTCTTTGATATAATTTGAATTAACCTTTTGGATCCGGGCTGTTCATATAGAAATTTTTCTTTTGACCGAGGTAGTACGACAGTTGAACCACAGAATTGAAAAGAGAAGGTATAAACTGTCGTACCAGACGTAAGAAACATAGAAAAAATCCCCTGCTATAAAGGGTTCAAGTGAAAATCTCAGCCCCGTCCTCTAAACAAAAAATATTTATGGTACAACATGTGTAGCGCCCGGTTCCTAAAGGTTAAGTCAGTACTAATTATTTACATACTATGGTTGCTGTGTTGCCTTGTGACAGTTGTTTGTTGATCTTTGTTAACCTAGAAATTTCTTAAATTGATGGGCAACAAAAGCACTGTAAAACTATAGGCTATATATTTCTGATAGTAATTCACGATCTTGTTTCAGAAATAAACACTTTTATATTAAAATCCAAGCTATTGCTAGCATCGAGAAAATGCTCCAGATATTGGCTACTGAAATCCAGTGCTCGGCCATGCATGATCTCAGCAGTCGGCCATATTTCATTTTCATTAATCTTATGGGATATAAGCGAATGAATTTAAGCAAAATTTACTGCCCAACATCATACTTATTCTGCCCCCATTTTTTGTTGTTCCTATAGTACTCGCATATGCAGATGATGTTATGTTCTTCTGTATACATTTTATACTCTACTTATTTCTCTAACTGATAATTAGCCATGTTTTTCAACAGGCATTTAGCACAGCTCTCTTGAGATACTGATGGAGTTTTTGTTTTTTATACCTCAGATGCCAAAAAAGAAAAACTTTATTTCAAAAACTGCATAATAAACCAAGTATTTTTTCCGAATAACATTTAAAAATAGAATTTTATTGAGGAAGGAAAATAATTGAGCACATCAGAAGGAATCTTTTTTAATAAACTAAAATGTAGAGCTTTAGCCTAAGGAGGTGAAAGCTGCTAATCTCTAACTTTACTCCTCTCCTTTTCCATTACCAAAACTATTTGGAAATTGCACTTTTCGAATTTTAATTGCGTGACAATTCCAGAAGATCATTTTGAAACCCTTTTCTTCTAATATCCCCGAAGGATCTAAAATTGCTCATTTTGGAACTTTAGCTCAAAAAATTTCTCTAACACTAGCTGAAATGATGTACAATAAGCATATTTTGAACTAAAACTTTAAATTTCAATGCAAAGCTTCAAAATCCCTCCTCTTCTAAAGATAATCTAAAATTGTCTTTTTGAAGCCTCAATTTGAAAAAGTTTCTCGAAGAATAATTCAAAGCCCGTTCTTTCCTCTAACGTCATTGAGATGACCACACTTCTGTTTTTAAGACTTCAATTTTGAAACATTGCTGGTGCAAAGTGTAACAACCGAGGAGCAACCTCTGCCATCTCTCCTCCATTATTGCCACTAATGAATTAACTCAAAGAGAGGAGAGATGCAGAAATCCTTGAACCTATTTCTTTTCTTTTCCATTACCAAAGGTATTTCAAAATTGCAATTTTAGAACTTTAATTTCGTAATAACTCCTAGGGGAATGTTCTCCCTCCTCCCCACTCCAACATTATAAGAGGCAATCCAAAATTGCTTTCTTTTAGACCCACTTGCCAAATTATCTAAACTGCATCTCTTTAACTAATGCTACCCAAGAAGGTCTTTTATAGCCTTTTAGTCGCAAAGAGACTTAAATTTTGCAAAATGTCCAGGGAGGGCTTTCAAACCTGTTGTTCTCAAAACATCACCAAAGATTATTGAAATTGCCTTTTTTGAAACTTCAATCTCGAATGAATGAATGAAATGAAAGAGAGGGGGGCTTAACAAAGCCAAGCACTGCGACCAGAGGTCTATTGTACTAAACCCCAAACAGAAGTCTTAAAACAGACCAGTAGCTGAAGCAAAGTTCAACAAACACCTAATGGGAATATCATGAATCTCCCAAGGTTCGAGCAAGTGACGACCCAGGTGTTCAAACCTATAGGCAGAGTACACTTCACAATCACACAAAATGTGTGTAGCAGTCTCCTCATGAGCAAGGCAGCCCCTACAATTAGGATCATTAGTAATACCCATAATAGTAAGGTGCCGTTTTAAAGTACAATGACCAGTAAGAAGACCAATAGCCTTCCTAACACTATTCCTATTCAGACTTAAGAGTTCTTTTGCCCTGATACTAGGGCAACCTCTATTAAGTTCTTTTGCCTGACGCTGTCCATGCATATTGCGCCAGTTATGGTACTGTTTTTTTCTTTAGGATATCAAAAACAGCAGTTCTAATAAGATTCTTTGAAACTCCAATAG
>JAXGGA010002863.1:0-113214 GCA_038373865.1 Uloborus plumipes
GAGCCCCCATCAGCCCTTGCGCCTCCACTATGCAGGACATGCTGGATAGGTACTGGCGCTTGATGGCGCCATCTGTTAAGTTGCCGGGTCACCAATATTTGACGCACAGATGTGTGTCCCTTGTAGGGTTTTATCCAGGGATCGTGATGGTGAGCCAATACCACAAAACCGAAAAAACATAAAAGCGCTATTCACATTACGACCGATCCGGCCGTCCGAAGAAGTTTTTTTGCTGCGAAACTGGTTTTCGGAATCCGTTGCCATGACAGCACGCCGAATCATCGGCTCCCGTCACCCTTAGAATGCTGGATGTCGTCGGCTCCGACAGCTGTCCGATTTTCTGGTAGCGGTTTCATTAGCTCTCGCCAGCTGCACGCTCTTTATAACTAGTGGGGGGATACCGTCACGTGACTTTCGGACGGAGCTAGTGCGAATGCTCGAAATTTTTCACTTCCGTCTGTCACGACCGTAAAGCCAATTCGTACGGACGAAACAGTCGCAATGGGAATAGCCCTTATGACTCGGAGGTAAAGTTGGGTTATCCTCATAATAGCGAAAAACTTTTTTTTTTTTTTTTTAATTCGAGCTGTCAAAATTCAAAATTGTTTTTGAATTGTTTTCATTTATTTATTTTCATTTTAGGTTTGAAGAAAGAATTTTGAGTCTAACTGAAAATTATCTCTCCGTTTATAAAATAACAGCTGAAATAAGTCTCATGAAGGAGTATATAGAGCGGCTACATATCGTTAGGAAAAAGCAGGAGCACAAAACAAAAGAATTCGCTCAAGAGGAGCTCGTAGAACAAATGAAAGTCATGTGGGTATTTTAAAAATTGATCTCTGACATTTTTCTATGTTTTCAACAAGGATGTGAGTCACAACCAAGCCCGTCATTTCAAGTTTTTCCAAAGGTGGGGGGGGGGGGGCAGAATGCAAACACAGTGCAATTTCATCGAAAATCAGCAAAAACCACGCCCACTTATATTTCAATACATTGATTTCTCAAAGCCAGGGGGAGCAATTAACCCCCCTGCCCCCCTAAATGGCCTGATCACAACACTAAATATTGAAAAGGTAAATAATCTTCTCAACTGTAAACATACCTATAGTATGGAGAACATCGGCAGCTAGCACAGGGGGCTACTAGGCAGGGCCTGATTACTGAATAGGTCGAGGCCTAGGGCCCCCATTGTGCAGAGGCCCCTAAATGGCTCGAATTTCTTTAGTCCATGGAGTAATTTATTTTAGCAAATGCCTAAAATTATAAAATTTGAATATAAGGGGCCCCAAAAAAGTATTTTTCTTAGGGCCCCCTGATATCTTAATTGGGCCCTGTTACTGCCCCCTCAATTTTCAGCGAAACATTAATAATATATTGAATAATGATTTTTATTCAATGTATTGATTTACTTCATGTAAATCAAGGTTGAAAATTCCAAAAACTGAACTTTTTTCATTTTCTTAAATAAAAATAAAACTGAATCGGAAGGGGTATGTCAAGGGTGGCCGCCCGTTTTGATTTTTGAAGCCATATTCCGCTTTTTTTTTTTTTTTTTTTTTTACAGCTCATTTCATCAATAATGTTAATATCCAATAATACCGCCAAATTCTGTACCAAAAAAAGAAGGAAAGAAAACAGCTTCAGAGGTGCTTCCTCCTCCCCCCCCCCCTCACATTTTTTTTTATCCTCCACTTTTTGGTGCACCAGCCGCCTAGGATGGAGAAGAATGCTCTTCAAAGTAACATTTTTAACCCTCCACACAGCAAGGGTTATAAATTTGACGTGTCTATGTATCTGTCGATCTGTGTATCTGTCTGTGGAACTCTAGAGCCTAAACAGCAGGACCGATTTTGATTTTTTTTTTTTTTTTTTTGCAAGGAGAGTTGATGGAGAGATCTCTTGCTGGGTCGCGTCTTCGAGTGACACTAATTAAGAAGATATTAGTTAAACCCTTTAAAACTTTTTCGCTATTTTTAAAGTGAAAATATACTTTAAAATTTAAAACAATTGTACCAAAAAAACAAGAAAAAATGTTTTTACGTCTGATAGAATGTGTTTGGAACTTCCAAGTTATATTGAACTCGAATTGTAACTTTTTTTGGGGAATGTGGCAAAGTTTATTTACATGATTGGAAACCGATGCCATTGTTGACAAGGAAAGAAAACTCAATGATTCAAAATGTTTATCTGTTGCAAGTTTGTATTTGTTAACAGTTAAAATACTTTTGTTATTGATTTCAGCATAAGGATTTTTCATACTGCTTTTGTGACTAGCAAATTTAACTAGTAAGGATTATCTTTCCTTTTCCGTGTTTACCATGTCCTCTCGAAAACAATGAAATGTATTAGAATTTAAGATGCTTTCTGTTGACAAGTGAAGTTCGTTTTAGTATTAGGTCGGCAATCAGATCTTTTTGTTTTATTTTTTAAATTTAATCTGAGTACTTGTTGTTTAGTTTGCATTATGTATTGTTCATAATAATAAAAATTATTATTATTACTTTTTCAGATTCGATATACTTATGAGCGAGCACGAGTTATTGAACGGCATTGTTCACCATTTTCTTCTAAATTCCAAAGAGCAGTTTCAGTTTGATATTTTGTTCTTGTTTCAGACAAAAGAACTTTTTTCTGCCGCTATCAATTCCTAACATAGCTAAACAAAAGAATATGCGTTGCCATCCTTAGTACATCCAAGCTGCTTTTCCTTATGTAATTTTATGTTGAAAATTCTACATTTTATCAAATTTCACATGTGCTCTAAAAGAATAAATACATGAATTTTCAATGGTTGTACATTGTATAATAATTTCATTCTTTTTTTTTTAATTTTAATCATATGAACGAATTTTAAAAATTTGAAACATATTACAAGAATGTAATTTACAAATAATTAAGTTTATTTTGAAACATTAAAATGAGTGACAAACTAATACCTACACTACAGTTTTTTGCTTACATAAATCAACCAATCAAGCCATACCTACAATGCAATTCACCGCCAACTCGTTTATTTCGATCCATGGACTGCAGTTTCGTGCTTATTATGCACTCATCAGCACGGAATAGGAAAGTAAACGAGTTGGGGGGCAAAAATCCTCTTATAGAGCAAAGAGAGCCGAAAAGAACTGGTAGCAACTCGTAAATTTTATGGTAGAGCTCGGCTATAAAGTAGTGAGTAACCGCCTATAACCAAGGGCTAAGGCAGGAACGTGCAATACACCGCCAACTCGCTTATTTCGATCCATGGACTGCAGTTTCGTGCTTATTATGCACTCATCAGCACGGAATAGGAAAGTAAACGAGTTGGGGGGCAAAAATCCTCTTATAGAGCAAAGAGAGCCGAAAAGAACTGGTAGCAACTCGTAAATTTTATGGTAGAGCTCGACTATAAAGTAGTGAGTAACCGCCCATAACCAAGGGCTAAGGCAGGAACGTGCAATACACCGCCAACTCGCTTATTTCGATCCATGGACTGCAGTTCGTGCTTATTATGCACCGAGCTCTACCATAAAATTTACGAGTTGCACCGTACCAAGTGCGGTCGCTTGCTGGTAATCTAATTTCACATTAGCTGACAGTTTTTTTTTTCGGCGCTCTTTGCTCTATAAGAGGATTTTGCCTCCAACTCTTCTACTTTCGTGTTCCGTGCTGATGAGTGCATAATAAGCACGAAACTGCAGTCCATGGATCGAAATAAACGACTTGGCGGTCTATTGCATGTTCCTGCCTTAGCCTTTGCTTAGAGGCGGTTACTCACTGCTTTACACACCTACAATGTTTTAGAAAAAAATATATGACCGACTTCAAAACTCAGTTGAAAATTACTCTAAAATGTAAAAAATAATTTTATCTTTTGAACAACATCAGCATTATTTCTAAACATAGTTTTTAAAGTCTGCGGAAAAACAATAGAATCATAGGCAGCAACGACTCAATTACAAATATGAAATTTCAATGGATCCAGGTTCTTTAATACACGCATAAAATCATTCGCATACATTCCATTGGTAACCAACTTTTGTGTAATGGTACAAATGTTCTGTTCTTAATTTTGAATGGTTTACTGAAAGATGTTAACAAATCAATGTCATTTAACCCAGGGGTGGCCAACCTTTTTGGGAAAAGTGCCACTTTCGGGGAAAAAAAATATTTCGCGTGCCACTTTGAATTTTTCAATGACAGAAAAGAGATTTTTTTTAGTTTATGGGATGATTGTGAAACTTTTACTCAAATACTATATTATTTCTCTACGTTTGAGCAGTGAAGAAGCTCTGTGCAGGGAAAACTCGTTTTTTGCTATCTTTGGTCAGGTTATGGAAACGGTAAGATGGTAGAGCGAGAGCCCCGGTAGGGACTCTCGCTCTCTGGAAAATTTTCAACATTGAAGTTTGAAAAGTACAATTATAGATAGACTGTCACATAGAGCGAAACCTTAATGTTATCAAGTTCATCTCTTCCAAAGCGTGTTCAAAATTGTCCTAAAAATGTAACTTCAGGTTTTATTTGAAAACGGTAGGAGAAAAGTGCCTTTCAGGGTTTCCATTGAAAATTTTCGAGACATTGTGTGAAGTCATTTTTGAGTAGTCATTGAGAATTTTGAGTGAATTTTATATTATCTTTAATAACGTTAGAAGGCCCGGGATTTGGTGGCTGTCACTGGAAACTCTTTTAAACTGAAGTTTTAAAAATGGAGTTTTAGACTATATTTTGAGATATTGGAAGAAGTAGTGCTTGCTCTTCCATTAATAATTTTAAAATTGAAAAGTAAAAGATGCATTGTTAGCAGGGACGTCATTTCAAGTTTTTCCGGGGGAGGGGGGGGTTCAAGGGTTCAAACACAATGCAATTTTATCGGAAAACATAAAAAACTACGCCCACTTATATGTAAATACATTGATTTCTCAAAGCCAGTGGGGGCAATTGACCCCCCCCCCCCCCCCCCAAATGACGGGGCTGATTCTTAGATTGTTTAGGAGAGTTCGGGGGTCCCTCCGGAAATGTTTATATCTTTAGGCTCTTACCTTGCAATTCGTGCAATAGTTGGTGATGTTAAGGAAAAGGTTGGGAGTTCGAAGGCTCCTTCGTTTAAAAACACATACACAAAGTTGGCGACGTCAGGCAAGGAAAAGGGGAATCCGCACTGCAATCTTTTTGAAATAGAAGTTTCAAAAATGTCATTTTAGGATACATTTGGCTAATTTAAAAGAAGAGGTAGAAAAGCGGCTTTTTTCTGGAAATGTTTAGAATTTAGAAATTTCTTATTGCAGAAAATTTCTGGAGAAGTGTTCCAACCCCCACTTCCTTTCCTAAGATCCCTATGTTTAGAAATGCATTTTTAGTGCATAAACATAGGGATCTTAGGAAAGGAAGTGGGGGACGGAACACTTCTCCAGAAATTTTCTGCAATAAGAGGGTGAAAAACGTAATTTTAAGAACTTTTTGGGTTTCTAGGGAGGTCATGACATATTTTTAGAACCGAATTTGGGCTTTCGATACACTTAAGTTTTGGAAGTTTATTACATTAAGTTTGTCACCCCCTTACTCTCTCCTAAATTTGACAGTGGCTAACAGTTAAGTTAATTTAGAAAGTTTTAGCCCAAAGACTTCACTCGCAGTGATAATTCAAATTTCTGGTCATTTGCTGAACCATCTTTGGTAGAGCGTGATTAAATTGTGCAGTCCGTTAAAAAACCATCCGAGTCTGAGTCGGAATTCTCAGAATCACTTAGGATTTTGGGAACGTTCCGCCCAGCTCCCGCTTCCTGAATTCTTGCCCAAATCATTTATGGAACGCGCGATTACATCTCCAGATTAAGCTTTTGACCATATTATAACGTATTATATTTATAATTAAATACAAATGAATTAGCAGTAAGATTTTAAAAGTGTTTTTTCAACTATGAGAATAAGGTTTAAAAAGTTCCACAAAATTGCAGAAAACCACATTATTTTCTCAATTTTGAAAAAAGTTCAATAAGTCTTCGCGTGCCACTCTTAATACTCCGCCGTGCCACACTGTGGCACGCGTGCCGCGGGTTGGCCACCACTGATTTAACCTATCGTTTCTACGCTGACTTCAAAACTTATGTTTGAAAGTAGTATCGATGGTATAAAAAATAAATTATCTTTCATTAATAATAGTGGCTTAGGCAGGGATTCAAGTGAAACAGGCCATCGCAAATTACAATCGCTACTGGAAATGAATTACATTAGAACGTTTCTTGATAAAAACATCGTGACGTCAGCGTGACGTTTGCCTATGAAAAACGAGCTAGGTAAAACGTCACAGCCTACTTGGCGAATAAGAGGAGATCGCTGAGTGCTTGTGAGCTCTTATTGGCTCCACCCGTAGTGACGTCAGTGCCAAGTTAAGTTGATGATAATGTAATTCACTTCCAGTAGCGATTGCAATTCGAAGCGATCGCAGTGCTGTTTCACTTGAATCCCTGCCTTACTCACTTGCACTCTACTTCAATCACGTGATATGAAAGAATTTTTCATTGGTTGTGTTCAGAGTCTGAGATGTTACAGCTTCTAGTTAATACTTGGTCATTTTAGTCGGTCTATTCAAACACGACCAAAGATAAGCGATTGCAATCCTAATGTTAACTGCAGCTGTAACTGGAGTTGTTTTGTTTACATTTTCTGAGTTTTGTTCGCAATTTTGCATTCAGATTTTTCGTGAACGAAGTTGATGCATTTGGAGCGGAAAGCATAAGATGTGAATAACTTTTCAACTTCACTAGTAAAGCAACTTCAAAATACCTTTCGCTGTTTTATACCCTTGAACTAGTTTTCCTATCAATCTTGCAACTATCATGGGTAGCTGGAAACTTGAAGTTTTCAAAATTGGTTTATATGTATCATTTCCTGTTGTTCTGTTCTACGTCTTCAATCAGCCGCAGTATTTTGAAGATTGGGTTATAAAAACCCGGCGGGAATTGTATCCGCCTGTGGACGAAGAAAGCCGAAAAGAGTTCAGAGATGCACTAACAAAGCGTCGACGTTTAGAAATGGAGAAGGACTTGCTGAAGAAGTTGGAGGAAACCAAATGAACCTTTCAATCTTTTTAACACCAATTTATGTTATAATATTCTGTTTTTCAACTAGCTCATATTAATATTCTGTATTAAGAAATCATAAATTATTATAAGTAAATGCCTCCTCTTATTATTATTATTATTTTGGTGGTTCGGTAGACTGGCACCAGAAAGCAATGTGTTTATTACACAAATTTTTCACTTGCAGCGTAGCTCGAAGCTAATAATTGCTGGAAACTCGAGATTTTGGAAAAACAACCTTGGAATTGACTAACAATTGATGTCAAGGAAACTCATATAGTCTGGTGAGGTGCACAGCATCAATCTCATAATCTTCTTATTTTTTCACTGTTATGATCGTACATTACAGTCAATTCTCATTATAAATCTTATCTTTACAACCTGTTGTAAAAGCCCTAACTTTACCCCTACACGTTCTGGTACTTTGCTTTCAGTGTAATGACTTTTCTTTATCGTGTAATCCAATATAGCAAATTCAGCTGCACTGTATCCGGCAGTTTTCCACATAGAGTGTTTCTAAAATTTTTAACTTGAAATGACCTTGATTGTGGCTTACGGACAAAATGCATGGAGTTTTCAGTGTTCAGTGCAACCTTGACTAGTGGCGGGAAGAAATTAATGTTGCATTTTCAGATGAAAGTCGTAACAATAGCTCCTAATACATTTCTATTCCTGTTAAGATTTTAAATTGTTATTTTGTGGAAATAAGAAAAAAAAAATTGACTCTAGAGGGCCATAACCAAACCTTAGTTCTGGGAAGGGTTTTACCAAACCTATTTCTTGTAAAATCTATAAAGTCGATAAAATTTCATTTCATGTTCTATATTCTGTTGATTTTTGTTACAATAAATGTAAGAAGGGTATTAACATAAAAAATAAAAAATGACTCCATCTTTTCGAGAAAGAAAAGAAAAATCTGGATTGATGAGTTTACTCATATACGCATTCGAAAGAGTACTTTTGAAAGTTCTATCTTACGGACACTTATAAGATGTGTTAAATACAGAGTTTGGTGCTTACAAATTTGAAGAAATTTGGTAGGTTTTTTTTTTCAGTGATATTAAAAATTTGAAGGGAAAGGTGTTAAGAAATTGTGTTTGCAATAACTACTGCAGAAAGAACACTTAATTTGTACAATTATTCAAAAATGATAATTTCATTTTTTAATTTCAGTTTCAAAGTAAATAAGAAAATTAAAACAATAACAATTTTATTAGTGAGAAACTATGAAACATATTTTTGTAATAGTTTTGAAAAATTTCGGCAGGGGTTTGAACCTTAAAAACCCACCCCTTAAATATGGCCCAGAAACACTATTATTTATAACTGCAATTTGTGTGTGGAAAATTATGTTTTTCAAAAAGGCAAATGTTTCTGGTTTTTTTTCTTCAGAAAATAAATTATTTGTAAGAGTTTGCAATATAATTTTTCCCCTATATTATCATATACAAAATGTTTAATATTTTGTAAAAGAATTTTGCACTTCTGTATTTTTTTATTTCAATGAAAAAAATAACAATTTGAATAGTTCGTTAAAATCTTTTAAAAAGCACCAATTTTAATGAAAGTTGAAAACATGCATGATGCATATGTAGTATTTTTTAAAATTCTACCTCTTATAGCAGCCACTTATTATAAAGACTTTTTTCTGTGAGACAGAGATAGTCGTTATATTGAGCATAGACTGCATTATTGTACAGTACGCCAGATTAGATAAAAGAGCTCTACTTTTCTATGCTAAAAAACTTTACAGCATGCAGTACATTGTCTCTGATGTTTCTTCTTCCTAAAGCTCACACTTCATTGCATTGAAAAAGGGGTTCCTTGTAGCCATGAAACACTTATCTGCAGATTCTTGCAAATTTTTTGTGTTATAATGTTGATTATTCCTTTTAAAAACAATAACTCTTTGTCTTTGTGTCCTTCTGACTACTGGTTATTTATGTATTTACAATACTGTACAGTAGGAGTGCATAACCTGTGATTGGCCGCGTAGCGATGTGTGGCCCACGGGTGCGTTTTTCTTCTTGTGTTGAAAAATGAAAAAAAGAATTCTGTTCGAAAGCTTCTTTTTAACTCAGAGGGGTAAAGTAAAAGGAGAGTTTCCTGATAGGATTTTAAATTACACAAAACATAAGCCAAATAAAAACGCTTCAAAATTTGTTTTAAGAAAGATTTCAGGACTAGGTAGGGAAAAAGAGTAGAACTGTTAATTTCAATTACAAACCAGTAGACATCAGACCTTTTCTGGCTTACTAGGCACGGTTCTAGGAAAAAACGTCTCCATCAAAACGTCCCCGGAAAAAACGTCCCCTTTAAAAAAATGTCCCCTAGGAAAAAAATTGAGGTGCAAAAATTTTTTTTAAATAATTTTCTGTGAGTGATTAAATTTTTAATCATAATAAAAGTAAGTAATTCTTTTGAAAAGTGAGAGAAATATTTTATGAAAAAATTTTTCGAACTTGAATTTTGTTAATACTTTATTTGCAATCTTTTATTTTAATTCATTACAAGGGGGTGTAATTTAGAGGGAAACAAAGAAATGTTATATTTTATCCACAAAAGTGTTCTTAAATTGACTTGACAACATTTTTTTTTTTGCTATCTTTTATTTCATTTTATTGTAAGTTATATAATTGTCAGGGAAAAATAAACAAATGTTAATGTATGGTCAGTCGTTTTTTAGTTGAATCCTTCAATAGTTTGTTGGCATTTTTTTTTTTTTTTTTTGTTAAGGAGGGATCCTGCTTTAAAAGGCTCAAAAAATTGATTTTTTGGGGGTATTTTTTTAGGATTAAAAAAAATAGAAAGTCTAACGAACTTTTTAGATTATTTTATTACATGTCTGAACATGGGATAAAACTTTTTTTGAGAAAAATATTCACATGCAACCGATTTTTATGCACATTCATGCAACTGCTGTTTTCAATTGGCAGGACAGATAGAGCTCGTAATTTTCATTAAAAAAAAAACAACACTATTCAAATTTTTTTATATTTCTCTTTTATTTGAACTAAACGCATTCCCGAAAAATAATTCTTAACAACTTTTTAGCAAGTTGAAATGCTTTTTTTACTCTTTTTACAAACCTGAGAAAACATTCAAATTAAAAAAAAAAATTTAAAAAAAATCACTCCTTCGAACATTTATTTGTAAACTACAGCTCTATATTTGAAGTATGACCACTTTCCCCACATTGGCCATTTTACCCCACCAGACCTTATACAGTTGACCCCGCTTAATGGAATAGCCATTTTGTCACTTAAAAATATTCTAAACAGCAGGATATTCCATTATCCGGGATGAAAATAATGCACTATAACGGTTTGGTACATTGAAAATGTATTATATTTAGCGGGATATTCCTTTAACCGATATTCTAGTGGGCTCGACTGTATTTGCAAGGGAAACTATTGATCAATAATTGTATTTAATATCCAATACTGTTTAATACAGTATAACTTCGATTTAACGATACCCGATTTAACGATTTCCCCAATTTAACGATACATTTCATTGGTCCCGACTCATATGCCTTGAATTTAATGTTAAAACCTCCTCAATTTAACGATAGCTTTCCTCGATTTAACGATGATGTCGGCCAAATTATCTCTCGTCAAAAATACAGTAGTATATGTTTAAAATATTTTTCTAACTATTTTACTTGCAACAGCATGAGACCTCATGTTCCAATAGTAAAAAGATTCATCCTTCAGTAACGTCCAAGCTTCTAGCATTCCAAACAAAATTTTTTAGCACCTTGAGAGGAGAGTGATCAGTCGAAAAAAATGAGGTCGAAAAAGGTGAAATTTTTTCAACACGAGAAAACAAAGATCGATGAAATAACTTTGGAAATAATATAAATGCGCAGTTTTCTTAAAGAAGCAAAATAACGTATGTTTAAGCATTCACTTAATTATCAATAGTTTAATATGTTTAACTTATAAGTATGCTTTCTCGATTTAACGATATCCTCGATTTAACGATAATTTTTTACAGTCCATAGGCAATCGTTAAATCGAGGTTATACTGTAATATCAAAAATTACAACAAAAAAAATCTAGTAAATCAAGCGATAAACGCTTCTAAGCAGCTAGATTATGAGAAAAAAGCACCACTAAAATCATTTGTTTCAAAAAAAAAAAAAGTTTAATAAATGCTGCTAAAATTTCTATTTATCACTGGAAATGGTTTTAAAAAAAAAACTCAATTTTGTTCGTACAAGATGCTTTTTCATCGGGGATGTCTTTTCCAACGGGACGTTTTTTCCGCGGGGACGTTTTTTCCTGTCACCACTAGGCACCGATTCAACTAACCTGCTAATTGTTACAAAAAAGTTGGGGGAAAAAATGTAATTTTGAAAAAGGTTAGGTACTTTTTCTTTTCATTCTAATAGTCAGGCCTAAAAATCCTACTTATTTGACTTTTATATATTATAAAGACTTTGCAATTTTGGCATATTTTTGTGTCTTCGTTGCCACGTGTTAAGTGTAATTTTTGGGTTTACCTGTAATTTTCAGCAGTCTTTTGGCATTGGCTTTCAGGTTACAATATTTTTTATTTTCCGAGTAGTGCAATATACACATGATATTGAACAAGAATACAAATATATTTCTCAAAATAAAGGCACAATTTATTTTGAAATGGTGGTAAAAAAAATGTGCTCAAAATAGTTTTTTAACCCTTAGGAACCGGCCGGTACACATGTTGTACCATAAGTCTTTTTTCTTCAGAGGACAAGGTTGACATTTTCACTCAAACCCTTAGAAGCCGGGGATTTTTTCAAGGTTTCATATGTCTGGTACGACAGTTTATACCTTCTCTTTTCAATGGAAAAGAAATCTGTGGTTCAACTGTTGTACTAGCTGGGTTGAAAGAAAAATTTCTATATGAACAGTCCGGATCCAAAAGGTTAACCACCATTTCTTTAATTTTTGTACTCACCATGTGACAAGTTGATATTCAATCTAAAAGATTTTAAAATTGAATTATTTATTGTTTTTCTTTATGAAGCTCTTGAAAGAGATGGAGTTCTGCTGACCTCTGATATATGTAAATTAAGTTTCTAATTGGTTCTTTTGGAGTTCTAAAAATCTTTACCTCCATGATTAGCCAATATTAAAGGAAATGCAAGAATGCTATGAATTTTAACCGTTAACAATGCACCCATGTACCAAAATTGGTAGATAAATTTCAGTCTCAGCCATCCAATTGCGAATTTTGATTACATGGCATTTCCCCAACTTTATAGTTGTATAATGCTTGAAATTTTTGGTATCATGAACAATTTTTTATTAACTCATTATTTTGCTTGATATTCATTTAATATCCAGCTGGAGGTAGAATTTTGTAGTTGAGATAGTTGTCTTTGCACTGTGGCCTAGTTGCTTTTGCACTTTTGCCAAAATTACTTTTTGGATCTTATTTTGTTAAAATTACATATTGATTTTGTATTGCTGAACAAAAGGTTTATTTTTCTTAGTTTTAATAAGTGACTAAGTTCAACATTATTAAAGCATAAAAAACTGCAAAAATATTGAATACATGTAACCCCTTTTTCAAAGCATGTAAAGTTTTCAGCCTTTGATGGCTAAGCAGCTGTCATACAAAAGGCTGCTTAGCATCAGAAGCTCAAAACATTTTCCTCACTGAAAAAGATTTACTTTTTACCCTGAATCATAAGTATGCAATTTTTTGAAGTTTCGTGTTTTAAATAAAATTAGTATTTTTTTCCAAGAATTCATTCAGTGAAAAGATTCAATATTTTAATTACAATTTTCCAAACATTTGTTAACATCAGTAAATTTCTAGTGCATGCTGCCAGGCTCATCATATTATTCAAAAGACTATTTTCCATTCAATGGAGCTTTTAATGTTGTTTTACCTAGTCGGTGGATTATTTTACATTTAATAAAGCCTCATTTTAATGGTAATCTCATTTGGTGTCTTTTATTCATAAGTAACTCTAAAACAAAACTATGTGTCATATGGCCCAATAAATAGTCTTAAAAAGTATTCTGGTTGCCAATTCAGTTATGGAAGGTTTCTAACTAGAAAAATCCTTAGTTTCCAATAGTAATAAATTTGGTTCGTAGCCAATGCACCTGTTTTACACTCTAGCTGAAATTACCACTGCATTTGCATTACAACTGTTAGATTTTTATTCGCAAAGCTAATTTTCAGCTTGAAACTTTATAGCATTTAATCCATTTACCCAATCTTGCTAAAACAAAGTTCAGTTGAAGAGAGGGATCAGGATCAAATTCTCTATTAAACTCAACTATGAATTAGCACATTTGTAGAGCTGCAAACTCTCCCAGTTCATGCTGGAGACTCCCGAATTTTGATGCATACTCCCTAAATATCTCTTGAATTTCGAACAAAATAGAATTCCCTAAAAAAAGGGATTTTTTGCAGCAATTAGAATTTTGGGAAAATCCCTATCGTGAGACGATTATGATTACAAGAATAAAACCTTCTCAAACAAGAGAATTAAAGTTGCCTCTCTGATTTTTCTTTGGTCTTACTACATTTTTGCCAGCTGTAAAGAATTATATTATCACTTATTAGTGAAACTTGGTGGTGAATACGATATTTGAATACCAACAGTTCACAGAAAAATTGCATGTTAAACTAATCAGATTATTGTTTGCTTTAGTAATAAAGAATATTGTCATTTATATGATCCACACAGTTAATTCACCATAACCACCAAAGCAGAATAATTTGTGATGTTCTGCAATGTAAAATCATTTGACCAAAATTGTTCTGCAAGTACTTTAACCCCTGGACGGTTCGGCAGTTCCAGGATTACATGTTAAATGGACGTGATAAGACGTCCAGAACCGTAAGGGGGTTAAGCACTGTACGGTACACGTAGAAATATGACCGTTTTCAAAAACTATGATCCTGCAATCAAAACAGTTTCATACAAGACTATGAAAGGAGTATTTGTTCAGTACTCAACTGCAGAAAAAAGCCTATAGGGCAGTAGCAGCCACGTGCTTTTTGCATAGCAACGGAGCCTGGCAACCGTTCCTAGTGGACAAGCAACTCCATGTTTACCGTATGTGTAGCATGGTATTGCGAGTGCGCAGTTGTTTTTTTAGCCTTTTTTTAATTGTAAAATGTATTCTGAGTCTTGTGAAAGCCTTCATAACAAAGCAAAAAGAAGATACATTGGTAAAGTCAAAATCATTAGCAATTAGGATCCGTATTTATTAAGTAAAAATAAATTTTAAACTAATGCACTTCTAACTTGCCGTACAAATACAAAAAAAGAAAAAGAAGGATGGATAGCTGCACAGTTTATGAATATTTAATGCATTAAGAACAATCAAATCCTATCAAAACAAGCATATTAGCAGACAGTTTGTTATTCTACTCAGTGGTTAAAAACAGGGAGAGTTTAGTAAATAATACTTTTTTTAAATGATGATGCGTTGAAAATGAAGCATCAGTATAAAGAACAAACAAAACAAAGCAAAACGGAAATAAGAATGGGCCAAAATAACAATCAAGTCTACAAGAAAAAAGTGCAGAGCAAATCCTCTGTAAGAAAAGCAGAGGACCTTTTGAGTATGTTTGAGTATGTCTTGTCATCGGCACGTGGTGTTTGTTTGTCTACCAGGATGACGTCAGCTGCTACTGCCCTATTCCAGCCGTACATTCTTGACAGAAAATGTAAAACCCTTTCGCTATGTCGGCTCCTCCAAACATCAAAGAGCTTTGAATGCTTTGACACCGCATTAGAAGCAAAGTTTTCACTCAGAATAATAGCACATAGCCAATAATGAGACCAAGTCTTGGAGGCAGGACGCTTAAGGGACATAAAACAGGTGTAGTAAAACACTATTTTCTATAAATATCTTTTTACTAAACATGACATTTTGAGAAAATTCTGCAGATATTGTCCATCTTGAAGTAAATTTAAGGTAGTAGTCTGGTAACTTATGCCTATTTTCACGGCTTTTTTGGAGGGTGGTTTTTTATAGGAAAATAAAAATGAATCTTCTTGAATATTAAGAGTGTTTTTATTTACATATTGAAGATAAAAAAAAATATTTATTTGAAAAAATTTAGTAGTTTTTTACTATAATTATTGCCCCTCGAAGTTGGAACCTCAAAAAAATGCGCGCGGGTGGCCCGGATGATTTTGGCTCTTGATGTTATTTGAAATCAAATATTCTTGATTATTCTTAATCTATAGATATGTCATTTCGGTCGGAACTACTGAAGTTAAATTTCAAGGGTAAATAATAAAATGGCGGACTTTGAAAAAAAAATCCTTTTATTTTAGCAAAGAAAGGGTTGTAAAATAAAGTTAGGGGTGAAAAAAATTCTCGTTAGTTCCAACGAGAACTATGAGTGTGTAGAACAGCCTGTTAAAATTTGAAAGCAATCGGTTCAGTAGAAAAAAGTTAGGACCCGGGCCGACCAGAAAAACAATGTTTTGAGAAAAACGCGTTTAAAGTTTCAACAACAAACTCCGAGGCGCTCTAGGAAACTCATAACTCCCGAAATATTTCGAATTTCTGTCTGAAATTTTTTACAGTATATTCTTAAGACATTGTACTTTCAAATTAAGCAAAAAAAAAAAAAATTCGATTTTTTTGAATCTAAGTTACCTGACTACTATTTTAAAGGTTAGACTCTGAGGCGCTCTAGGACACTCATTCTAACTCCCGAAATATTTCGAATTTCTGTCCGAAATTTTCACAGTATATTCTCAAAACATTGTACTTTCAAGTTAAGCAAAAAAAAAATTTTTCGATTTTCTGAACCCAAGTTACCAGACTACTACCTTAAAGTTTCTGAAAATGTCGCAAAATCATATGTGGTCCGTTCAGATTCAGAAGAGCACCAAGAAGTGGTCCTCAGTAATGAAAAGGTCAAGAACCACTGGTGTAGATAAATGCTCAAAACTGAAAACAATACACTAAATTAGGCGATAATATGTACTAGTATACGTTTATATTTATTTTAATTGAAAAATCCATTATTCTACATCATTTTGTATCCTGAAATTGAAGTTTTATTTAAAAAAATCCCATTTTACGAGTGACTCAAAAATAATCATGCATGTTTTCTCTATTTGTGGAAATCTCATTGCATGAGAAATAAATATTTACGCTGAACTGTAAAAGATAATGAAACAATATATATAATATGCAAATTTAGAGAAACTTGTAGGCACATGTTTTGGTGCAATGTCCTTTTTCATCTCCAAGGACATGAGCCCAGACAAAAGAGAAAAAATTAAAAATCTCCTGTCGGACGCCTTTTTATCCATATGCTCAAGTCTTTTGCATTGAAAAGTGGGTTCCTTGTAATCCCAGATTATCTTTTGACTTATTTGATATTTTGCAGTATTTCTGTCCGAAGTGGTTTTGACCAGTAGCATACATAGACCTAAGTGAACTGGGACCTCAAAGACTGTAAGTGTGCCCCAGGAGAAAATTATATTTAACTATAAAAATATTTTTTCAGTGCAACTTACAGTGATATTTTTCTGGATAGTGAGCCTTCAAACCTCCTGCCCCTTCCCACACAGCGGGGACTGCTGGAGCCCTATGTACGCCACTGGTTTTAACTGTATGACGTCTTCAATTCCTGGGATTTAATTTTTATATTCAAAATCTCTGCATATCTGTACAATGTGAAGCTGTTAAAATTCCACTTATGATGGGTTATTTTTATCTTTCTGTGACACATCAAAATTTCCAACCATCGTCAATAATAAATTAAAAATTTATTATGATTTAAATATGATTTAAAATTATTTAAATATGATTTAAAAAAGAAAATTAAGAAAATGATTTGATACGCCTACTTCTGTTTTTGAAAAGTACACCATATCTTTTGAAGTTTTTCCTTTCAAATATCTAACAGTTTGTTTCAGAAAAGATAGGAAGCAAGGGCATATTAAGGGTGGGCGTATAAGGCCCGGGCCTCTCCCAAAATCAATATTTTTTTTAAATAATGCACTTGACTAATTGTATAAAACCTATAAAATAAAAACAAGCTCAATATTAAATGAATACTGCACCAAATATCAGTAGGTCTCAATTAATATTTTGAATTTTAATAGCAAGAACTTTTTGCATTTTAAAATAACAAAAATAACTTTTGACTTGCATTTTAAAAAGAATTTTGAGCTGAAAGAAGAAAACATCGTAATAGATCTGGAAAATAAGTAACATGCAATTGAAGGCAAAGGGCATAAGACCTGATAAAAAATTCAAGTTGAAGTACTATTTAAGTTATTATGGATTGATGGTATTTTTACACCTTTAGTCCCATATCAGCCACCAGTGATATACAGTAAATTAACTGTTCAGACCACGTCAATGATCAGTGAAATACAATGAACTTTCGGTTAAATCACTGGTTTCATCGGTGACATAGAGTATAAAACTTGATATAAAAGAAAAATAAATAAATTCTTAGTAATTAAGGTTTGTATCATTTATGTTCCAAAATATTATTTATCAAAACTTTGGTGGAATTATGTTAATTTTTGTTAAATTAAGCTGTTATACTTCAATACCTCCCCCCCCCCCCATGCTGCGCAAATAAGTGCCCATTCAATTCCTCGTTCATGCTTGTGGCATATAAGGTGTTTTTTTTTTTTTTGAACTCAAGAACTTAGTTTAGAATGAATTTAGAAACACTTTAAAAAATCCTATGCCCAGTCGGCTACATCAGTTGTCTTAAAAAATACATGATCAATAGAAAAAAAAAATTCAGACACACATTTATAAATAAGGCATTTTTATTAATCAGTTTCTAAAGGAAAAGCTAAAAAAAGTATCAACTACATTTTATTTACTGTATGAAATGATTTCAAATTTTATAAAATGTACTGAGCACGGTAGCAGCCAAGACACCATTCAGATTACTTTAATTTTACAAACATTAAATGGCATGTAAATAACAAATGCCTGAAAAAGATGTCTCAAGACAAAATGCAACAGTTTATATTTTACAAAACTTCAGCACGGCAATTATCTATTCTGTATATATACATATAAGTATATATATCAAAGCATAGTTACACTAAAACAGGATTTTTACACTACCATTACATGCAATATCCCTCCCCCCCTTTGGAATAGTAGTATATTCAAAAGCACCAACAATATAAGAAAGCTGATCAGTATTGATGAAACACATGATCAGTAACATAAAAATTTACATAACACTCGCAATAGAAGGAAATTCATCTATGATACAAAGTCGACTTAAGGATTCAAACAAATAAAAATGCAAAAAAAAAAAAAAAAACAGTTCCATTCACAAACTTCCAATTGAATTTAATTTCAGAGAAGTAGTATTTTTACAAATTAACAAAAGCAGCAAGAATGCTTTTTTATAAATACAAAGCACATTAAAAAAAAAAGAAGTTTTAGGTATAAATCAATAAATTAAAATACATAACATCATATTAACTATTAGCAGAAAATTTAGAATGAGTTGTATTTTGATTATATATAAAAAGACAATCAAAACGAGAAATTATTATGCATCAAAATAAAAGGAAAAAAAAACAAACAAACAAACAGCCGCTTTTAATGCAAGACAACTGTATTTTAAAAAATCAAATCATTTACAATATTTTTTTTTTTTTTTGTTAACTTTAATACTTTTTAAAGACTAGCATTTTTCAAGTATTGCATTATATATACTATGAATATTTAGAATGTGAATTAAAATAAATGCCCATATCAATGATTTCAAATGCAAAAAGATACGGGCATTCTAATTCATAATTTCAAACAATCACCGGTGAGTATTTAAAAGGAAGGAAATCAAAATCACATTTCATTAAATTGTCCAGGATATTTGTCTTGAAATTGAAAACATAAGAGTAAAAACTATTTTCAAAATTTGGACCCATTAAAACACAATGCTTTGCAGCTATTCATTATATGGGGGAACAATGTGAGCACATTGAATATTGTTGACAACACTGAAGCACTGTTCATACAGTTATTGATCACAGATTGTTATTTAATAATTTACAATTTTGACATAACTTACATGCAAAATTAAGTTTTGAAACAGCATGATGCACAATTTTATCATCCAATATTCAAGCTTTCAAATTCAGGGGGAAACATTAAATTTTATGAAGACATTATAGCAGAACAAAAAATATTCATTAAATTGCTTCATGGAAAAAACACTAGTAAAAAGTGTGAGCATTTTTTTTTTTCCTCTTTCAGAGCAAATTGGCACAATGACAATTTTCAGATTTCTTTTGAATTTGTTTATAAAATTATGATTTAGTTATGCTATAAAGTTCACTATGGATGGAAAAGAAACTATAAAAACAAATCCCATAAAACTCTGCCACAGGCATCCATTCGGAATAAGAATCAGCATAAGCTATCAGTGATCAAAATCTTCTCAAATAGTCTTAAATGGCATTTGTTTACTGATAGCACTTGCTCACTAAAAATCACATCTCTGTCGGACATCATAAAATATCCTCAAAAGTATATTTTACTATATATATATATAGATATATATATAGTTCACGAGTTGCAAAATTGATTTTGTTTCGGGAAAAGGATATCACTGATGAAAGTACTAACCAAAAGGTAGCTTCTTCCACAGTGACTCATGAAAAAAGTCAAAATAGTAAAAATTCTAACATTACCACCTATACAAGATTATATTCTTTCAAATTTTGCTGGAGAATGGTGTCTTTTACTGCAGCAAACACAAACCTAATATTTTCAGTATCTGAAACAGAAAGGGAAGAAAATCAGTATGAATAAATCATTGAAAATGAATGCCACAAATTACAGGATAGATTTATAAGCTTTAAATGAAATGCAAATAATTAAACAAAATAAAATTACAAATGTAGGGGAATGTGGGGCAAAGTGAAATAGTTAAGATAAGGCACTTACTTCAAAATGAACAAATTAGAAATTTTCTAAAAATCAGTGTACATAAAGAAGGAACAATGCATTTTGTAATACAACTATCGTTGAAATGTTTCATTTTTGGCAGTTAATTTGCAGCTTCCAAAAAAGGTGGAAATTTTGCAGCTCAAAAAATCATGGGGCGAAAAACAAAATATTTTCGTTATGAAATTTTTTTATTCTACGATTAACAGTAGTTTTCATCAAACAAATGCGTAAATAAACGAAAAAAATAATTGTTGTTGAAAAATAAACGAATGAATTAATTAATATGTGGCAAAAAATAAATGAGTGAATAAAATAGAGAATGAGTTAATGAATGAGTAAATAAGTCAATAATTAAGTAAAAGAATGTAAATAAATTGGTAAATGAAGAAAGACATACTTGATATAATAAATAAATGGATAAGTAAACGAAATGAACTATTTTACTTTGCCCCGAGTGCACTTGACAAATTGCATGGAACATTTAAAATCAAAAAATGCCTAATATAAACTAAAAAAGACTACTGGACATCAGTAGATCTCAACTAATAGCTCAAATGATAATCACAAAAATTCTCATTTTTAATTAAAAATATTTTTGAAAAGCTACGAATATTACAATAAAGGCATCAGATTTTGAAAATGACTTGTAAAATTGTTTCTGTTGATGTTTGGAATGATTTTATTTTTGACAGGAATTAACTATATGTCTAGGAACTTAGTTAAAATATTGCTAAATTGGTGGTGCTGTAAACTAGGAAAATATTTTACCACTTCACTTTGCCCCGCTATTTCACTTTGCACCACATTCCCCTAACTTAAAACAATTATTTTTTTTATCTACAATGTTTAAAAAGTAAATTTCAAAAGTGCTATTAACTGTATCATTTATATTGAATAATAAAATGTTTCCATATTTTATTTTACTCATTTGAGTGTTTCTAATTCATTAACTTTTAATGCATTTTAATTTTTGGAAATTGTTGTAACATAATTTAATACGATTTTTTTTTCTTTTAATGATAAGAAAGTCAAAGGCTTGTTTCCAAAGGAAAAGTAGGAAATTTGATAACATTAATGGGACTTAAGACCTCTTACCAATGTTTAAATTGCAAAAAACCTTGAAGTTGCTAAAACAACAGCAGCAAAGATTTCTCAAAAACTAAGATGGATAAAAGTTTAGCCTGAAATGAGACAGCAAGTATGCTCCACAGTGCATCTCAACTTTGCATGGTACAGCAAAAATGACCTTATGCTTGAACAACCACAAAAATTACAATCTAACTTGTATAGCATCAGCAAGGGCAGTAAAAAATGAAAGAAAGATTGTGCTAAAACTTCCATTGTTATTAAATATTTATTTAGTAATGAATTAAACACTTTTATCCAACTTTCTTTCAATCAGCCTTGTTAAAATTTTTCCACTTGTTTGCTCATGGCAGCTAGCCTTTGCATTTCCAAATTTTTAGTCCAAAAATGCTTTTTAACAGGAAGACAGAAGTCATTAAAATTGAGTTTTTAAAAGTGTTGCTATATTTTCCATGACCAGCTAATGTAATTAATCCAGAATTTCAAATGTTTTGGTTTTTCACAAATAGGCAGTAATCAATTTTTCACCTTTCAACTTAGATGTCACTGTGTAAACATTTTAATGAAACTAAACTTGGCATTTTAATGTTGTGATTACATCAGATTTAGGTTATAGAAATTATATCAGATTTAGAGCAGAGCAATGCACAAACGATTAAAGGATTTTTTTCTCTCTCCGAAAATGCAATTTGAACTCGTTATAAGTGGATAAAAGAATCACTACATGTGTATGTGTGTAAGACAAAATGAAAAATCAATCTTTTTTTTAAAAGAGAGAGTAAAGAGAAAAAAGAAAAAAAAACCTGCCCCCCTCCTATTCTAAAAATGAAAACAGAAGCCTGATCAACCTAAATAAACCAGTATCGATGTGTTGTACTCCAAAGAATGAAAACATCATACAATATATAATAAACCTTAAGGAAAATACTCAATAGATACATTTCAGAAATTTAAAAAGATTTAAAGGATGCAATATTAATTTATTACAGCAAATTATGAAGGGATGTTTTTGATATTATTATTTAGCAAACTAATAATAATAAGCTTGAGAGATTTCTAGCTAGATCTACCACACTACTTAAACTAATTAACTATCAAAAGATTATCTATGAGAAAGCTAAAAAGTTTGGAAGATTCAGAAACTAATCTTGAATTCTTTAGTCCAACTATTCGTGGGTTTTGGTCATTCAGCTTAAAAGCAAGTGAAGTAAGGACGGGAAAATGGGAGCCTACGATGATCATTAAAAAATCGAATTTTTTATACTTAGTAGAATTTACAGAGAAAGGACGTATTAATTCCAATTTGTCAAGCCAGATTGCATTCCTTCAAGTTGTTTTGCAGGATAGTATCTTTAACAGCGCAAAAGACCAGTCGAATATTTTCTGTGTCTATATTTCATTCCAATTATTGTCAGCATGCAAGAAGAATTTCAAAAACCACACAATGCATTAAAAACAGGCAGATATTTTAAAAGACGAAACACACAAGTATGCATGGGGGAAAACAAAAACCGAAATGATGCATTATTACATTACTACATACTTCAGAATAATAGAACTATAAACAATTAACTGTAAAATACAAGCATGCATTACTCAGATAGAACTTTTAGTAAAACTTAAAGAAAGAGAAAAAAGCATGCTATGGAAATGATAGTTCAATTTTGAAATCAATTATATTAATACATACAGACATGTTATTTTATGGCAAATTTAATTTCTGCTTTTTCAAAAGCTCTAAGTTTACTTAAAAGATATTTCAAAGCTTGGCAATAGGACTGCAAGAAAATTAAATAAAAGTGGAGGAATAAATAAATAGAAGATAAATAAAAATTATTATTTTTTATTCCCAGCACAAAAACAAATAAAACAAATAATGGTATAGAATATGCAAATACCAACTTAATTAGGAGTAATTTTAAGAATTAAAAATAAAAGAATGAAAGACATAAGTGAGACAAGGTAAATAAATCAGTTTCTAATTAACTCAAAGTCAATTACAGTAGCTCAAATTTTATAACTTGAAAATTACATTGCTTATTCTTTCTCAGGTGAAAATAAAAACTCCTTCTTTAAAGAATTACGATTGGGTGACCTTGAAACTGATAAATATTCAAGTACAACAAATCAACACTCAATATACACTCTACCTACAGCAAGTTGATTAGATATATAATGGTTTGAGAAAAGTAAGCACAGATATCTCAGTAGTTAATTACATCAAATAACTTTTGGTAGATTTTTGAAAAAGGCAGTAGATGAGTTTGCTGACAATTTGACACATACGTAAAATTTCATCAAATCTAATAATACTTGCCACCCGTGGTAGCTGCTTTAGCCTTGCTTATCCAACTCGCCTTGGGTGCTCAACCTCGGGTAGGGAAAGTTAGGAAAGTCTACCTGTATTCCCACGAAGGAAATTTATTCCTTCCTATTGTATGCAAGCCCTTAATTTAGTGAAATATTGTTAATTGATGGATTGATAAATATCCCTACTAATTAAAGTCGCAGAAAGTTGCAACTTAAATTACATTCCTTCAAAGGAATGCATTGTGTTAAATATGCATCTTACTCAATCCACTTTCATTTAAATTAGGAACGATTGACAAGTGATCAACTATTTGCGTATCTTTGGAATGGGTGAAAAATTGCTAATTATTGATGTTATAATTAATATTTTTGCTAATTAAAGTCCCACACAGAGCAAATCGGGCGAACCAGGTTCCACGAAAAACTTCGAATTTTTCAATACGAGTACAATTCGAATTACAAATTCCTCAACTCACTGTTGTTCTAGAAAAGATAAAATTACTGACAGACACACTGATGCACACAGCTTTTAAAAGGACTTAATCTATATTAATTTTTAAAAATAATATTTTAACTAAAATTATCATGCAAACAATTAATGTGCATTTATTACTTAATAGTTAACACAACACTTTATTCATACAGTAAAACCTCTGTGAGCAACCAAAGGTGCTTTTCTGTGTACTTTTGGCCGCTCTAAAAAGTTTAGATTTTTGAGTTCCAATAGTGCTACAACTTATAATTTTTACATTATGAGTTATAATGTGCTACATTTTAAGCCACATTAAAAACAGGTGTTGCCAACCAAAACATTAAAAATTATCTTTCAACAGTGAGGGGAAAAAAGACCAAATTGCAGCATAATAAGTACACATTCAATAATTGAATTTGTCTGTTTTAAAATTCTTCACTAAAGGCCATTAATTTAAAATGTTTTAAATTCAGAACAAATAAAGGTCGCTGAATGCACATGATTATAAGCTTAGCTTTGAACCTAATTATAGCTTTAACTTAAATCCAATTCAGTACCGTTTACTACAAATTACATGATAGACAAACTACATGATTATATTTTAAACACATTATATTCAGTGTAGGCAAAATAAGACAATGTGAATATTTGCACAAATAAAAGCTTTTAAAATGAGTTAAAAGCTCAGCTAAGAGCTGCTCTGAGGCTATCAAAACTAGCCTCTGCATTGCTTGGTTTGAAACAACAGTTTGCCGAGTTTTAAACTTAGTTTAAATACTTTTATTTAGAATGCCTTATTTTACTCATATCTAAGTAAAGTTTTTAACTGCTTTTTACATTTTCATAATATTCAGTGATAAATACTAGTAAATTTCATTTATTTATTTTAGTAAATTTTATTGATTCCTACCTCTAAAATACAATTTATAACATGAAAGAGTGAAAAAGGAATACCTGTTGCACAGGTGAAATGCGAATACACCATCCTATCTGGATCAGGATTTTGTGAAAGATACATTTTCAAAATGAATTCTCGGGCAGCTATATGATCTTGTTTAGGACCTAAAAATGAGTTTTTCGTTAAAAGCAAAATAAAAATTTACCATACTATAGTAGATAATGTAAGCAAATTAAACAATAAAACAACAATACTCAATATTATTTTTGGAAAAAATCCACTATTTGTGCTTTACGTTAAGTCATTCGACGTTCGAAACACATGAACATGGGTATACATAAAACGAATAATATATATGAATGTGTGTATGTTCCCTATACAAATCCAGTTTATGTAGGATCTGTACAAAATTTGGCAAGGAGATACCTGGGCACCCGTAAGGGTCGTAGAGAGGTTTTCAAACGCCGAAAAACACAGAGCTATTTAAATTTTAAATTAAACTCAAAAATGGCTTAAAATGTCTCATTCTACCTGAAATAATTATGGGATCTTATCGATTTTGGTCTGATTAGAAAGCTAGCAAAAATGCCCTTTAGAGAGATTTCCTTCCAAAGGTTTCGAAAACTCCTAAGTTCTAACTTCACGCAGGAAAAAGAAATGGGCATTTTTAAATTTGGAAACATCCATTTTAAATTGGATTTATTAATATTGTCTGCATGAGCATGAAAGAAAGTAAATAGCATGTAAGAAATTGATGAGAAACAGGTGATGCCTTTTTTTTTTCTTGAACACAAACAAATAAAATTCTTGCTTTTGCTTTAGGCTTTTGCTGTAGCCGGGCATTTCAAACTTTTTTGGTGATGGATTAATTTTTCATACTGCATGCCAGGGAATCTAATACTGACTTTTAGACATGCTTCACTTGACATAACTTTTATTCTCAAGGTAAATCACGTGCAAAGCCAGGCGACCCAGCTACTTAATTTATAAAGATTTTGCAGCTATAATAATTTGTAATGAAAATGTAGAAATTGTAGTTATTTTTTCATGAAAGAAGAAATTTAAAATTCCATCATCAATCCATTGTTGAATAAATCACTGTGTTTACTTTTATTTTTTACTCCTTTTTCTAAACTTATTTCTATTGATTTTCTTTTCTAATTTATTCAGTCTCCCAGTGTAAGTACTTAATTTTGTATTTTCCTTTAAATGATAGCAAAACACCTACAGCCGATATCTCTTCTTGAGCAGCTAGCACGTTTGATAAGAATGGCAGAAAACACACAATACCCTCATTTAATTTTTCAAAATATTATAAAATGTCTCTATCATGTAACGTTTGCTGTCTTTAAGATGCATTCAGGCGCGGATCCAGATGGGGGGGGGGGGTCATGACCCCCCTTAACCGACCAAATATAGCAAAAAATTGCATTTTTGGGACATATTACAAAAAAATTACCAATCCCCTCCCCCCATTTTTGCACAAAAATTGCACTTTGACCCCCCCCCCCTTTCAGAAAATGACCTCCTCCTTACTAGAAGCTGGATCCGCCCTTGGATGCATTAAGTTACAACAGTTTCTTTAAGTTTTTGGAGCATTAGAAGTTATTCACCTGTGTACTTATTAATTAAAAACCTAATCAATTTCATTTTTGGCAGTCAGTATGTAGCGCAGTTCTGTTATTTAATTGCCATATCTTGTACAATTTAAAAACCCTGTTCATGATTTCAAATGAAGAAAGATCTGTACTTTCAGTGAATACCATACTAGCTAATCCCCACACCATACTAGTTAGAATATTCACTTATTTATTCAATAATTTTAAAACCAAAATGGAAATGAAAAAAATGCATTTGTTGATGAAAACTTTTAAGATTTAAACAGTACTATATGCAAGCAAAAAATTACCATCATATTCAGGAAAGTAATCAACAAGGTGTGAGACCATAATTTTTTCTTCTAAGAGATCTTTTTTATTAAGGAAAAGTATGACTGATGAATTTTGGAACCATGGATATGTGATGATCGTTTTGAATAAAGCCTTGCTTTCTTCCATCCGATTCTAAACACAGAAAGAAATAATTTAAAATTTGTACAGTGAAAATAATACATTAATAGAAGAAAGAAACAAATCTAGAAGAAATAACTGATGTTATAAATATATACCACAAGTGACTGAATTTTAATATATATTGTATTATATATTATTTTAATTTAATGAAATCAAGTAATTATTTTTGAAAAACACTCAAAAAAGCAAGAAAGTAAATAAAAAATAAACACTAATATATTGCCAAATATAGACTAATCTGTGTTAAAGCAGAGCATAGAGCTTCTTTAAAAAAAAAAATCAAAAATTCTAATTCTATATAAATTTAAAATGAAAATTAAGCACTCTATATACATGAGACTTTTAAAGATCTCCCCCGGGGGGTAAAAAAATTGCTTAATTAATAAAATGAACAAATATTTCTCAATAAAGTTTCTGTGAAGTAAAATACCAAATGCTTATTTCAATAATTTCAGCTGTAGTAACCTCCAGTATCTCAAGATATCAAATTTTCGCCCCCTCTTTGCATGCATTTCAATCCGTTGATCTAGGTTTTTCTCCTTTTTTGTGCCATTTTATCTTTTGTTTGAATCATGACCCAGGCGAGACTATCTTGCACATTAAATTTTAAGCTGTAGAAGATTGCTTTGGCAAAGAAATCCATAACAACACAGTTGCAAAGTTTTGCTCTGTTAATGTTGCAATAAACCAGCAAAATTATTTTTTTTTGACAAAAAAAAAAAAAAAAACGAAGTTTTTAAAAGTTTTTTTCTCTTTAACTTAAAAATTATAAACTATAGAGGTAGGAAAGGCTACATATAGATAATGCTTAGGGATTTATCTCTTAAGCATGCTTCTTTTTTATTTGCAAATTAGCAAATCTAAAATTTAACTTAAAAATTATAAACTATAGAGGTAGGAAAGGCTACATATAGATAATGCTTAGGGATTTATCTCTTAAGCATGCTTCTTTTTTATTTGCAAATTAGCAAATCTAAAAATTAACTTATTATCTTAAATTATCTTTAAATAAAGAGCCACAAATTATTATACATGACAATATATTGTACATGAGAAAAACTTTGAAAAGACATAGATGGTTCCTTGTACTTTGATTAGCAGTAATTATTTGTACTAGAGTATTATTGCTCATGTTGGCATGACAGGTTTGACAGTACCTAATGGCTTCCAAGTACAAGTGTAAATTAAGTCAAATTATACAGAAATATTGAAATCATTTTTCACTACATAAAATACCAAAAAACAAAAATATTTCAAGCAAAAAGGAATTTTTGAAATATTTTTTTGAAAATTACAACATGCTTATAAGTTCAGTTTCCTCAGCAGCTTTTTTCGCTGAAAATTAAAAATAAGTTTCGAACATTCAGTTTAAAAAAAAAAAGTTCAAATATAGTTATTTGCACAGTTATTATATTTTTGCACATTTCCTTTGCAAATTGGGAGTCGAAAGAAAAATTTACCTCATTATCTGATTCAAAGAGAATTTGATCATATTCACTCAAGGCAACTAAAAATATTATAGAAGTAACATTCTCAAAACAATGAATCCATTTCCGTCTTTCAGAACGTTGTCCTCCTACGTCAACCATTCTAAAAATATAGAAGTTCAAATTTGAAACTCCAAGGGAAAGTAATAAACAGTATTAGTTTCAAAATTTTGGAAGAAAAACTACCCATGCAAATGCCATAAAAACTTTACAGTTCAGAAACAAACAATGTTAGATTATAATACTACAGGTTAATCTATAATTTTTGATGAGCAACACACAGTTCAATTAAAATTTATAATATTAACACAACATGTTTTTACTATGCTGTACTGTGTACTTTAAATCTTCTATGCTCAAAATTGCACAGAAAAAACATAGTTAAATAATGTTATAAATTGTTTAGCAAGGCTGTATCCAGAAATTACTTTTGTGGAGTTTATTTCTTTTAACCCTAAATTTTCAACAAGCTATTTTACGCTCAACAAGCTACTTTGTACCATATAATTGAGAAAATCCTATTTTCTTAATTATATGGCACAAATCTGGTCATGAATTTATGTAATTTGCTTTTCATATCATGAACATGACTACAATGTCATGTTTAATTCATTTTTGTGTCATCAAGTGTTTAGGACAATACCTAACCATAAAGTGAAAGAAATCGAGACAAGCGCCAAAAAATAGCAATTAGATGCTATTTCTGGAAAATTTAAATTCATTAATGCAGAACATAGAAGTAGAGTCCATGTTCTTCATTTATTTCTTGCAATCAGGGCCGTCATTTCAAGTTTTTCCAGGGGGAGTGTCAAAGGGTTCAAACACGATGCAATTGTGTTTGGACCCTTTGACCACTTATAGGTAAACCACTTATAGGTGTGTCCACTTATAGGTAAACACATTGATTTCTCAAAGTCAGGGGGGTAGCAATTGACCCCCCCTGCCCCCCTAAATGACGGGCCTGCTTGCAATGAAACAAGAATTTGAAGCTCTTAAAGTGTGTTTTTGCAAAAATTGTTACATCATCTAAAATGGAATAGCCCTAGAGCAAGCAGTCCACACATTACTTCAGGATATTTGATTAGTTCATCTAGCATGGAATTTATTAACACTGAACTACAACTGTTTTTAAAAAGCTAGTATTTTACTAGCATCTAAGTTCTAATTCTCTTTATTTTCAAAAATTATTTTTTTCATACAGTACCTCCTGAAAAGAATGTGGACTATATTCCTGGGATAGAGGTTTGATGGAATGTTTCAATTAGACATCGCAATTACTTCATCAATTGACTTCATTTATATTACAGATATTTTAAATCTCATTACTCGTTTTTACATTAGTAAATATGAATATTAGTTAATTTCTATTAATTATTCACACCATTTTACTTTAAGAAATAATTATGAATTAATATGAAACAAACTAACAATATGTATAACTTTGATATACCCTCCCCCCCCCCCCCCCCAAAAAAAAAAAAAAATTACGCACCAAAGCTGACACTCCATTCGGACTTTTTAGGGTTGCTGTTTCTTATTTTGATGTTGTCAATTTAGGTTTTTTTCAGCTTTTGGGTTTTTGCTGTTGCCAAATTTGGTACTTTCTTGCATTTTGAACCATTTTTTGAGTTTTTTTTTTTTAAAGTTTTGTGGCAACAGCAAAAACAGGTATTTTGCTTGGCGAGAAAAAAAAGCCGCCAAATTTCCAATTTGGGGGGTATATCAAAGTAGTTCCAAACAATATGTTTCAGAACAGGTATATATAGCTGGAAAACTTTACACAATTGTAGAATAAGAAAGTGAGATGTCAAAATGACAACACAGTAAAACGCTTACCTGAATATAATAGAATCCAAATCAAAAGGGTATTCAATTATTCCTGTAGTTGGCACTCGCACTCGAAGAATATCTTGCTGTGATGGTAAATATTCAGGACGAGCAATTCTCTCCAAGTCACACAAATAACTATGAAACACGCAAACCATTGATATGAAAATGCTCAACAAATGCAAGATAATATTTCACAATTAAGTTAAATACAAACTATACTTACTACTTGGCAGAATCTGTTAGCTGGTACTCTCTTCTTCTATCATAGCACTCTTGAATGCCTGGATCATTCCACAGTGCTCTAATTGCATTAACATATTGAATTTCAAAAGTAGTAACGGTTTCAAAGTCAACAGCTCGGACTAAATCAGCATTTTCCTGTACAAAATAAATTGTGAAATTGTCAAGTACGTACAAAGTCGAATGCAAGAAATCAGAATGCTCATGTTTCGATTCAAATTTTGATTTTGGAAGATTTTTTCATAAGTTTCAAAGCTTTAGACAAGGTTTTGCAAAATTAAATGTCAATTTTAAAGCATTCAGAGTAACAAAAATGCAACTGAAATTTAAAATGTCCACCCAATTATTAACAACTTTTAAAAAAATGCTTTTTGAACAACAAAAATAAAATTCACATTTGAAAAAAAAAAAAAATATTATATATATATATATATATATATATATATATATATATATATATATAATAACAGAATTGTAAGAAGAAAAAACGAAGGGACCACACCAAAAGCCCATAGATGCGCAAAGCAGCTAAACTACAAAGCCTTGGCTACTAAGCCAAAATATAATAAAACAAATAAACTGTGGTACTGTGGGTGGCCGGTTTTTGGGAATTTTATTCCTAATCGGTCGAGGCGAAACCCCTGCTTTTAGTTTTAGGTTTTTGTTCTAATGTGCGGTTTACAGGCTCACATTGGTGCTTTTTTGCCCAATGAAGATCTGTAGACTGCATATTTTGAACTAAAACATCCTCTCTATAGTTTATTTTTAAAATTTTTTGGTCTTTCGACCACTCTTGAATCCCCCACGGCTGATGAGCTCTGGATTCAACCTTTCTCCTTTCACTTCTCCTGATGTGCCATTTTCTATTTCATTATTATTATTTTTTATTTGTTTTATTATATATATATATATATATATATATATATATATATATATATATATATATATATATATATATATATAATAAGAATTTTGCTTATTGAGAAACTTCTTTTAAAGAAAAGAAGGCTGATTTACTTCAAAACCAGATCAATCCTAATTATTTTTATTTGCAATAAAATGCACAATACAGCTTATTTGAAAAGCAGCCAAAAATGAAGTCATAGGCTAAACGTTATTCCAGCAACGTAATTCAAAGAATAATCTCAAAGAAAAATTAAGCGGGTAGAGCATGAAATAAATTTGTCTCTTGTGTAGAATTTAAAAAAAATGATTTGCTTTGGATTTGGTATTAAATGCCTCATAACAATACCATACATATATGCAATGCATATACACACTATGTACTCATTAAATATGTACATGATGCATGAAATTTCATCTATTTTTGATAAATATTACAGAAAAGTTCGTAACAAATGACACGATTTTTATAAATCAATTTCCATTACTGGAAATAGTGAAACATTCTCAGAATTGCATAAGCTCGACAATTACATAACAAAAAATCATGATATAAAATTTCCCAAGTCGAATTATAGTGCTATTTTCCAAAACCTTATTATAAAAGACAGAAATCTTACATGATTTGATGGATCTTTATATTCAACTTTTAAAAGCTCCATTGCTTTAACCATACTCTGCATGGCCATAAAAATATTTTGGTACACAAGTTTAATGAAACTGCGTTTGTCTTCATCAGAATAGCCGGAACCATGAATAATTCTCATTTGTTTAATAAAAGTACTTTTCCCAGATTCTCCAGTACCTGAAATTAAAAATTTAAGGTTGTGCTCAGTCAAAACTGAATTAAAAAATCACATTGGGACTGTCCACACATGTCATGCTTTGAGGGGTGGGAGAGGAGTGTGCAAAATTGGTAATTTTATGACAAGGGGGGGGAGGGGGTAACAAGAAGTGTGACAACAAGCATTTTTGACAAAAATATTAAAAATAGTTTGATGGCTGGCAAAGGTGGATGGAATAAGATGAAAAAAACAATTTGTGACAAAAAAGGGGGCAGGGGTCAAAAATCTATAGAAAAAACATCATTTGTGGACAGACCTATACATAAAGTACGGTCTAATAGGTATAAAATACATAGAGTACACATCTCATGAGAAAATCAAAATGAAAAAACCAACAGATTTCTCCTTACCATTTTTTTAATGAAAATATTAATCTACTAAATATTAAGTAAAATTTGTCAATCTTAAAATTCAAAGCAAAGGGAGGAAAATTGAGATACAAACATTCGGTAATTAGTTATGAAAGTAGGCAACTGAAACAAATCATTATTTGTTGCCCGTTGTTGCCTGATTTCGGGCCACATGCTGTACATTCTTTTAACTATGAAGTAAAAAATAGAGAAGATAGAATACCCCTTTAAGAAAACTTAGGGATTCTTTTTCCCAAAAACTATGGGCCATGCATTGGCATTTAGATGTTTTCCGAGGCCGATGGGCTGAATTTTTTTCTAAGTTAGCATTGGCGGCCGATGCCGATGGCAAAATCTTTCAATAATCGGTGCTGATGCATCGGCCAAGCCTTAATATATATAAACTTATCTTCAATTCAGCAGCTTTCACTTAAATTTAAAATTCTAAACTCTAGCTTTCATAATGAACTGTCAGTTTTTTTTTTTGTTTTTTTTTAATATTTGAATTAAAAATTATGCATGCTATCTTTAAAAAAAGTAATAATAATCAAATCCTACATACCAAGTAATAGAAGTTTAAGTTCTCTACGAGCATCTCTCTTATCTTTTCTCAACTGTTTCTCAATCTCTTGATTTATTCGCTTCTGTTCTTTGGCTTCATCACTCATGCAACAAGCCATTTTGTTGCTTGAGAATTGCTTTCACAACACCCCCTGAAAATATTTTGATAATTTTAAAGTAAGTACCTACTCAGCATAATGTAAGAATTGAATAAATACCTTTGAGCTGAAAAATTAAATGTCAATGCATAATCAATGTTATAACGCACAAAATATGCAAGTATCTGCAGACATGTGTTTAGGGGCTACAAGGAACCCTTTTTTCAATTCTAATTTTTATTTCCCAAGCTTAAAAAAGGGGTTCCTTTAAGCCCTGAAACACATGTCTGCAGATTCTTGCAAATTTTGTGCGTTATAACGTTGATTATTAATATTTTATTACTATTTCATAAAATCAATATGATGTAGTTAAACTAAAATTCAAACCTAATCATGTACATTGCACATAAGACATAAAAAAATTAATTACAACAGGCTTTGTCTAGTCTATAAAATAATTTTTGCACTCAAATCCAGCAGTATAATCCTGGAAAAAAGGTGGGAGAATGCTTACAGGTAAGAGCATCAATTTATGAAATAAAAAAGTAGACAGATGCTTCATAAAAGTGAGAAGACAATATGGAGAGTTAAAAGTACGGAGTAAAAAGTAGCTATATACTGCAAAAAAAAAAAAAAAAAAAACATCATAAAAGTGTCAAATTTATCTTAGTTTTATATAAAAAATACATGCCTGCGGAGAAGAATTTTCAATGCACTTTCATTTTTCGATACATGCATATCAACTCCAGGGTAGCTACAGATTTGGCGGTGTAAAAAAGATATGGCGTTTCCATTTATGAAGGCTTTTAAAAAACTGTGTGCGCACAGAAACAACTGCAAAAAAAAGAAAAAACGCCAAATCTGTCGCTGCAGTGGAGTTAATACGAAAGTACCCATTTTTCACATGAAAATAAACCAATACAACTAATCTTCATTCAAAAAAAGTCTCTTTTCTAAACCTCTAAACAGCAAAAATAAAAGTAGAAATAATCATCACTCAAAAACTTAAAACAGAATTAAAAACTTTCTGTCAAAAGGAAGATTTAATCCGCATATTGCAAAATATTCAAAAACACAACTTGGTTTCGGCAGAAATGTCAAGATTTTTAGTTGAACTGAATTCAATTTTTTAATCCTTTTACAGTACATGAATTCCGTCCTGCCTATAAGCGTACTCAATTTCACAACAATACAGTTTATTGTGTAAGTTCCAAGTCGTAACACAATTGAGTGTAAGTTCATATCACTAAAAGCATTCACAAGCATACGTAAACAAACAATGCATTACATTTGTGTTGCAAATCAGAAAGCAGGACTGTAATAAGCAATTAATAAAATTCTTATGAAGTGATCAAAAGTACCTGAAGTAAGTTTCTTATAGAAGAGAATGAAGAATGTTTATATCCGAAACACAAACGCCGCAATGGGGTGTGGCTAAGCCTAATCACAGTACATATATGTTTCAAATATGTTTGATATTCTACATTGAAATCTGTATTAATAACATATTATCACAAGAAATGTTAATTATAAAAGGAATAGCTGGTGAAATAAGAATTCAACATCCAACTCTGCACCAATATGATAATAAGTTTCTGCTTGTATACAATAAACTGTTGTTGGGAGAGCAAGCTCCCTTTAACTCCCAAACACAATCACAGTTAACGCTGTCCTGTCATATAAAAAGCATTTTGATTTGAGCCTTAAATTTTGATTTCATATGGCAAAAAACAACTATAATTCAGGATGTATGTCTATATCCTGTAATATCTGAACCATTCTAAATTCATATCCAGGTTTTATAGAAGGCTGAATTTCCCATAAAAAGCCAAAAAAGGCTCATTGCCGGAGTAAAAAAAAAAACACCTCGTTAGAAAAACTATCAAAAATGCAACTTTTGCAGGCTCGTCATTTCAAACTCTTCCGGGGATCGATGGGGGAGGGTTCACAGCAATGAATGTAAATGCATTATTAATTTCTCAAAGCTAGAGGGACAATAATTGACCCCCCCCCCCATGAACCCCCTAAATGGGGTTCGCACGCGACACGGGGAAGCAAAATTAACTAGAACGGATTTCCCTCTGCCCGTTGAACAGGGGAAAAACATTAGTTTTGGGGTGGGGGATAGTCCCTAAGTTGGGAAGACGTCCGATAATTTTTGCTTTGAACGATCATTTCTCTCTAAAATATGTATAGTTGACAAAGTAAAAGCCTTATTGGCCAACGCAACGGCGTACCCCTAAATGCCACAAAGATTCCCAGGACAAGAGCCCCAACCCACCCCCTTCAAAATAATAATAATAATAATAATAATAACAATGAAAGAGAAGAAAAATATCCCTAAAAGCACCCACCTAAATATCAATATCGCAATCTGCGATCCCCCCTCCCCCCCCCTCACCTCTGGGCACTCCTGGTCTATTAATTCATATTTGTTTACAGCTACCAATCCTATGAGCTATTTTATGCACAAAATATTTACCACAGACTGCTTCAGCATATTGCTTACTAGTTTCTGATAAATATTTCCGAAAAACAATTTTATTTATTTTTATTTATAACTATAGATTTCTAGGATTTACTACCAACATAATTAATTTTCTGGAATTTTTTATTCAAAATGTCATCTCGAAAATGTAAGCAAAGCAGAAAAAAAAATGCATAGAGCGCCCCGAAATGTGTTTTAAGAGCAAGTATCTGAGAGAGTGTCACGCCTGTGATTCATGACTTCTCAGATTTTTTCCAAAAAATTACCAAATGTTTATTATCTTATTAAAAGACCAAATCCAGAATGTTTTGCTCTAAAGTTGAGTTGTTTAGTTTTTATGGACCCCTAAAGTTGAAGGTGCGGCATCAAAAATTGAGCGGATTTTCAAGACATGGAAATTGCTGTGAGCCAAAACTCTTACCAGGAACTGTTTAACTCCAATTTTCTTTTTGTATGTGGAATATAGAAGGATGAAACTTTACAAAATGAATGTTAAATTTGTGGTAAGTTGTTACCGTAAGGTCAGTGAAGGCCCTCAAAACAGGGCATTTTTGACGTTTTTTAGCGTTTTTGAGGTCCAAAAACAGCTGATACATTTCAGTTGGCACGGCAAAAGTAGTGTCGTTTGAAAGACCAGTGTAAGCACTTTAAAATAATGTATAAATAACCGAGGAAAGTTCAACGTGCTTTTAGTTGAGTAAGGCCGAAATATGAAAAATGTCATTTTTTACCGATATTCAAACGGTCATAACTTCCTATGCCAACAACATATTGAAATATTTTTTTCGCCAATGTCATACTCTATTCTTTGTCTTAACAGAACAGTTGAGTCCTTTGAGGCGAAATGTGAAAAAAAATTTTACAAAAAAATTTATTTTTTTCTGTGCATTTTTTGTAAAAAAATTTTTCACATTTCGCCTCAAATCACTCAACTGTTCTGTTAAGACAAAGAATAGAGCATGACATTGGCAAAAAAAATATTTCAATATGTTGTTGGCAGAGGAAGTTATGACCGTTTGAATATCGGTAAAATATGACATTTTTCATATTTCGGCCTTACGCAACTAAAAGCACGTTGAACTTTCCTCTGTTATTTATACATTATTTCAAAGTGCTTACACTGGTCTTTCAAACGACACTATTTTTGCCGTGCCAACTGAAATGTACAAGCTGTTTTTGGACCTCAAAAACACAAAAAAACGTCAAAAATGCCCTGTTTTGAGGGCCTTCACTGACCTTACGGCAACAACTTACCACAAATTTAACATTCATTTTGTAAAGTTTCAACCTTCTATATTCCATATACAAAAAGAAAATTGCAGTTTAACAGTTCCTGGTAAGAGTTTTGGCTGACAGCAATTTCCATGTCTTGAAAATCCGCTTAATTTTTGATGCCGCACCTTCAACTTTAGGGGTCCATAAAAACTGAACAACTCAACTTTAGAGCAAAACATTCTGGATTTGGTCTTTCAATAAGATAATAAACATTTGGTAATTTATGGGAGAAAATCTGAGAGGTCATGAATCACCTCATAATGCTAGGCGTGACAGTTTCTCAGATTCTTGCTCTTAAATAAAATAACATTTTAAATGGAGAGAGGGGGTTTTAAATATTGTAAGGAAGCCACCAGGGCCGTCGTTTGGGGGGGGGGGAGGGGGATACTGGACCTCTAGAACCGGGGCCCGGAGCTTTGGGGGCCCGTAAGGTTATGAGCATGTTTTTCCAGTCATAGTGTCAATAATTTCATCAAAAAAAAAGCTGTTTTTCAAAAAAAAAAAGAATCTCGCTTTCCATTGCCGATTCTCAATATGAAACAATTGCTAGTACCAACACTAATGAATGAAACACGCTTGCGAAAAGGAAATTGCACCGCTTTTTAAAATCATCTGGCGATACAAATAACGTGAAAATAAAATCAGATGCACACTTTCGTTGCTAAAAAAAAAAAAGTTTTACGAAAAAAAAAATTTTTCTCTATTTTTTTAGAATTGCAAATGTGCTGAAACGACGGCACAAAAATACAGAATTGGGGAGGGGGGTGCATGGGGGGCCCGGCATTAAAATTGGTACCGGGCCCCATCGCTGGTAGCGGCGGCCCTGACAGTCAAACCTGAATTTCTAAACCGTTTTAAGGGGGAAAAAACCAAAAGTAAAACGAAACTGTATAAAGAGTTTTATGAAGCATGATACTTAAGTTTATATAAAGCGGAAAAAGTTATCAGAAGTATCACTGCTAAATATTGACTCAATTCAAAATGTAAAACTTTTTTTTTTTTTTTCTGGGGCTGTAGACGTACGTTTGTTTTCAAACAAAAATTTAAGAAAGAAACTGAAACCGAAACAGTCAAATGCTTTCGAGAAAGGAAAACTAAGGTAGGTTTTTCCACGGCATTTATTATTATTATTTTTTAAATAAATATAAATAAAAGGCTTATAGGAGAGATAGAGTCGAATGAAAAGACGTTTTTTCTGAGACTAAGACCGTCTTTTTTGCCACCTAGGATAGCCTGAGACAATTTTTTAAAAATCCGAGGGGAAATCAAGTCCCCTCGGATTTTCTATAAATACACAGCTTTTTCTTTCTTTACATACTTATTGATTAAAAATGATATGAGCATTAAAATATAAAGCATAAACTAAGATTAAATTATATGTAAAAATGTTTTGAAAAAAAAAAGTCAGATTGCACGATTACAAGGCTAAATTACGATTTATTGAAAGAAAGATTACAAGTACGATTACACAAGAAATACTTGATTAAAATTACGATTACACGATTACGAGTGTCGCATTTCCAAATTATGATTATAATTACGATTACAAAAAAAAATGTAATCGATTACGCGGATTGCGATTACGTAATCGGCGATTACTCTAAGCCTGGTTATGTTACATTTCTGATCTTAAAAAACATATTTCAAAGGACTGCGGGAAGACGTCGTAGTGGGGAATATGCATCATGTGTTTCACCCACAAGCATCAACAAAAATAGCTTGCCAGTCAACTAGAATGAAGGACCATGCACATTGCGAGTATGCATGATTGGTTTTGATTTACCGCAGATTTAAGGGTAGTTTTTGTAATGTTTTGTCATTTTTACCGCTCTGTTGAGCATCCAAAATAGTATTAAATGACTTTGGCAAGACGCCGTATTTTCTTCGGGAAGATGCCGTAGCTTTTCGACACGCCCTAGAGAAAACAATGATCCTACTCGAAACATAGACCTAGAAAACTACACCGAACAGTCGGAAAAAATGTTATTCGGTGAAATAAATAGATTGCATGCAGCAGTTGGCGCAAAAACATCATGTACAGCATCTTCCCTACGGCAATTTGCCTTAAGGCGCAATCTTAATCTTCCCCAAAGTTACGGGGAAGATGCCGAAATGAAAGGGTTTTTGTAATCATTTTTTCAGTGTAAAAAATTATTTTTTCAAAGCGAAACCTATTCTTACACCAATCACAAAAGTCCATCTCTTTTTTATGCAGTCTGGTCTTCTTATGTAAAACCTTCCGCGCAGTTACGCATGCGTAAGGTCTTCTCTGATCTTACTAAAATTGGGGTGTTAATTAAGATTACAATAAGGGGAAGAATAATAAAAAGCATTCTGAGCCGTATCAAACAACGTGGAATGATTCTAATTTCAAATACACTGTTTAGTTGAATATGTCAAAAGGAACATGTCAAAATATGTCAAAACAAGCAAATGCAAGTTTTAAATTGAAAACTTCGGAAAGTTCCCACTCACAACCCATCACCCCTTTCTTATAATGGAATGGTTCGCGAGTGCTAGGCGCGGTTTTCAAGGACAGACAGTAAATTGGGTTCAAAATATTTAAGTCAGTGCCCTATTTTATCACGCTGCGGTTGTAGTTGCTGCACAGTGCTGAATTAAGGATACAGCGAAAGCAGCAAAAATCGCTTAATTTTTATCACAGGCAAAGCCATAGCAGTTAGTTCTAGTTTTGTATAAATTAAAGTCAAAAACCACGGCATCTTCCTCTAATCTACCTTAACTAAGAAGTTTTGTGGTAAGTGCAACACGGGGGGAGGAGGGGAGAGCTCAACTAAGCTTATGTACGCCCTGGACCCTTGGATTAAAACGACAAAGTCGGAAACCGAAACATTTAGCAATGGTAAGTTAAGGTTCTGCTGCATTTCTGATCCAAAAAAACCTATTATAAGGAAATCCTTACCTTTTTCCTCAAATTCTGGAAGATTCCGTCAATGCTTGATTTTTCTGCTCATCGTGGTGTGGAAAATGTATCGCGATCGATTTGACACTGTTCTGCCGATACTCGAAGAAAAGAGGTAGAAGCCGTACACGTGCAGACATGCGTTAAAATCCTTTTAGCCTCGTATCTCCAAACGAGAGCAGGCTTTCTTTTTCTTCCGTTTTTCCTAGACGGTTATCATTCGGACAGCCCGAATGAAAAGTAAAACAACACATACTTGCTTTCACAGATTGTGCACTGAACAGGAAAATGGGTTAAAATGTTGTTAATCCAGAAAATCCCGTTTCAGTACATTGTAAAAAAAATAGATGTTGTTTTTACAGTATAATACAGCTAATTTTACAGTAATTTAATTAGGGGACAAAGAGTCCGTATAAAAAGTTAGATTTCGTATTTTTTCAACAAATTCTTTTCTCTATTCAAACTTTTGAAGTTCTTTACTGTGCAGCTCGTTTTGATTTTTTTTTTCAATTGGAAGTATTCATCTAGGACGGTGATTCCCAAAATGGTCCACAGGTACCCAAGGGGGTCCTCCAGAGTTATGGGGTCCATATAAAGAAAGAAAAAATTGGGGGTCCACAAGATGCAAACTGGGGATGCTGTTGATGCACTAAACTAAATTCACTCACTCAAAATAGCCTTCTTTTTTCCCTTGTGCACCTGTGCTATGTTAGGATATCAGCTTATTTAAGTTTTGTGCCATTTTTATTATGAAAGTATGTTACGTTTTTCTCTTCATCTGTTTTCTTTAAATTAAAATTTTAATATTTTACTCTACATCACAAACTCTAACTGAAACTTTTAGAAAGTTGTCAGGCATTTAAGAAGATTTTGATTGTTTAAAAAATCGATATTAAAAGAGCCCTCCAAACTGTTGGGGAAATTTTTGATTTATCCTATTATATTTTCATATATTTTGCTTTCATCTGGTTGTTTTAAAACATCAATTATGGAACTTAACCATTTAATTCAGGGGCGTCATTTCGAAATTTTCCAGGGGGGAGGGCAAAAGGTGCATACACAATGTAAAATTTTCCAAAAAGTGGCAAAAACCACGCCCACTTGTATGCCAATACATTGATTTCCCAAAGTCAGGGGGGGATTGACACCCCCCCCTGCACCCCCCCCCCCTAAATGACGGGCCTGGTTTTTGAAATCCAGAGTTCTGTTGTTACAGTTCCTGATTAGTTTTGGAACCACCCATAGGAAGGGGGTCCACAGATGACTGGAAAACTAGGCAAGGGGTCCACGGAGCTAAAAAGTTTAGGAACCCCTGGTCTAGGACGAACCGTGGTGAAAATAAAGGTCTTGTAGGTTAAACCGGAACACTTTGTATGCACTGTAAAACAGTTCCGAAACCTCCCAGATTAGTTCCCTGCAATGTTCTGAGATTTCACGGTTTCAACTAGTTTCCTGTGAAAAACGAGCATCCGTGAGAAAGAGTTTAATTCATCACTACAAGTTTCATGAAGGCAATTTTTATGCTGGTACTAAAAAAATACTGTTTAAAAAAAAAATCCAAAAAGCTCAAAATTCAAATTTTTTATCCCAAAATGGGCATTTTCTTTCAATTTTGAATAGATAGAGTAATAGAGATAAGTCTTTAAGCATACAAATTGATAAAATTTAACACATTTAAGTATTTGTCAATAAAGATTACGATTAACAATGAATTATCAATTTAAGGCTCACCTATTTCATTTTAGCATGAAATAAGTATGCCTATGAGGATAGAATTTATTCAAATAATTTTTTAGAGCTATGTTGTATTAATAAGCACCCGGGTCAAGCCGGGTAATAAGGTAGTAAATAAATAAAAATGGATAAATAAAAAGAGAAGAAGAAAACTAAAAATTGAAACTACCAAATAAGAACTGTGTGAACTTTTTAAAAAATTGTGTTACTACAAACTGCACGCTTTTAAAGATGATAGAGTTCGAACCACTGTAAAGAAACGAAATGAAAGATAAATGATAGAATTTTTTGCTTCTTTCGTTGATTTAATGCTTCTTCCGGTTGAGACATTTTTTAGAAATGTTGAAAGAAAACGGACATCCGCTTCTAGCAAGGAAGTCTTACAGCGATATTCTAAATGATGCAAGTCTTTATTAGTAAGCAGGAGGATATAACTAGAGACAACATTTTATTGACAGAAGAAAATCAAAAGAAATTATGAAGTATGTTACAGTAACCCTTGTTATATCGAGCTTGTTGGGAGACAACAAAAAAGCGCGATATATCCGAGGACGCGATATAAACGAGGTCAAAAAATAACGATTCAATTAATGTACAAATTAATGACATGTGCTACTACGAAAAGTGTTTTTACTGTCATATTTTGAATTATTTTCTTAATAAAATTAAAATAAAATGTTTTACAGTGGGACGCTAATTGAAAGCACTTTAAACTGCGACGAATTGAATACATGGAAAATGTCTCAGTTCTGTTCTATGATTTAAAAAAGGAGAAACTACACTTTTCTGGGAATTTGAAATCTGCGTTATTTTTCTGCTTTACATCAATGTGGAGCTTGGCCCTTAATGTGTAAACGTGCCCCGTCGCCTTGTTCGGATTTGTTTTTAATGTGCAACGAAATTTAATAACAATTTTGTTCATACCTACGAATAGTGTTCTTAAACAAGGATAAAGTTCTGCAAAGATTTATATATTTGTTTTTTTTTTTTTTTTTTTTTTTTTTTTATATATGAGCATTCTTAGTTCCCAATAAGCTCCAATAAGTTCTACACAAAATTTACTCAAGTTGGCAGAAAACAGGTTATCATCCCCGAATGCTATATCAAAGCTCGATGGAAGCTGAAAAACTTGTGAGAGTAATTGCTAGGAACCAGTATCAATCTGTCACGACTGTTGACACATCAATTGCAACACATTTCGAAAAAATCTGGTATGGACCCCACACTACTTCCTTTTACGTGTAAATTTCTTAGCAGTTGCCTTAAGTGTTAAAAAAAGTGATTGGAGTGAGTAAGGTAACAATTAAAATATTTACTCCCCTAATCTACCACGAAACAATGCAAAAAATATTTTACAATGGTTATTTTTCTAAATATTGCTGATTTTAATATCATTTAGTGAATTTTTCGCGAAATATCGCCAATAGCGCCAAGTTGAACCCAAATTCAAAAAATAATTTTTTCGCCAAATTTGTCAAACACTTGGCGACCAAAAGCTTGGCGACATGTCGCCAAGTGGTGGCGCCAATTCATATCACTTGAGTCTGTATTGAAATTAACATTGATTTACCCCAAAAAAGGGGTAAAAGACCCCTTTGGGAATATTCGAATGCAATCACAAGGGGAGGTGCACAACTAGACCCCCCTCAGAGCCTACATACCAAGCTAGAAGTTTCTACGGCATATAGTTTTTGAGTTATGCGAGCCACATACGCACATACATCCGCACATACGTACATACAGACGTCACGAGAAAACTCGTCGTAATTTACTCTGGGGTGGTCGAAATTGATTTTTCGGCTGTTTGTATGTTGTTAGGTACATATGCACGTGCTGACAGGTCGAAAAAACTACTCGACATTCATTCAGGGGTGAGCAAATTCAAAATTTAGACCGAAATTTGAGTGAAATTTTTTTCGTGATCACAATACTTCCTTTACTACGTAAAAGGAAGTAAAAAGGGAGCTGCGTAAACGTGCCCCGGTCTACCCTACATCAAAACCTACATGAAGACTTGCAATGCATTTTCCCAGTCGGTGTACGCACACTACGGAGAAAAAAACTTGCGACTCGAAAGTGGAGCGTTTATAACGCCGTCATAGTCTCTCTAGACGTTATTTATCTCCGTCACAACTTCTTAGAAATATTTTTTTACTCAATTATTTTGAACATCAAAATTGAGCAGATTGTAAGAATTTTAGAGGAGTGGTAAAAAATATGGTATTCCATTTTGTTGTAATTTTTTTTCCATTGATCAGCAGGAGCGCCCCGAAGGGAGGTCCAGGGAGGTCACCGGGACCTCCCAAACATCTTCCCCATTCGGAAAAATCGGGCAACGATTCGGCATATTCAGGGATAGTATTGAAATATTTTTTTGCAATCTTTCTTTTTTTTTTTGGTATACATAGGTCATCTTTGAAAATGAGAAGTTGCGCCTTTCGGTGAATTCCATAGTGTGTGTAGCATGACCCCAGACAAGACGGATAATATATAGTAAAAATGCTGCAAAATGCATAAATGTTGCACTTTGAAGGCAAAGAACTCAAATATTATGTGCGGTGATTTCAGTTTTTTTTTTTTTTTTTGCTTCACTAGCAGATTTTCTCATTTCCCGCACTGAAAAATATTATCTGCTTAGCTTCATTTATTTAGTTCCATTTCTTGACTTTGTTCACTACGAAAAGAATCGACAGTCGAACTAGTTCAATATTGTTTTTCGTTTTAATTATAGTACTAAAGTACATCTATCTGTTTTATTTAATTTATTGATTTGCTTGCAATGAAGATAATTCGTAAACGATATAAAGTTGAGTGTTTAATTTGTGGAGCTAATTTTGATGACGATAATAAACGAAAATATGAGGAACTTTGCCACGGTGGAAGACATATCTCCGTGAAACTTGCTGGAGCTCCAAAAAATCCATTTGATGCTGCAAGAAAGAAAAAAAAAAAATACTGCTTCAAGCAGCGAATTATCGTCATTAACGGTTAGTTTTAAATTGATCTTTTTTCTTCCTCTTTTAATTTGTTTCAATGCATTTTTTACTCTCTGATTTAAATCAATGGCCATAGGACTCCCACACTTGAGAGCCTGTCGCAATACAAATTAATTTCTTCGTTAAAGACCATCATGCCTTTGGAAAAAACTTTGTAAAAATTTTAACCATAAATTATTTTTTTTCTTTGTTCAAATAATTTTTCAGACATTATGCTTTTTTCTTAGAATTTAATAAAATTAGTTTTCATCATTTTCAATAAATTATGCATGTAATATATGAAGGAAATAGAAAAAAAATCCCGTTATAATTTTGTTGATTCGCCATTGAAAAATAAACTACTAATATGCAATATTTTATAATCTGTCTTGCAGTCAATATGTTTTAATCTGTATATATGTATAAAAGAAATCCAATCAATCGCTTTGACGATTCAGCATAGAACCCCGTTGTTAGTTATCAAAGTTCTTGTTTGTTTATTTTCTTTTTTCAAGTGATTCCCATCGTCTTTTCTCACTAAGTAATGGTATAAGGATTGTGTTTTTTCTTTCAAATGGGGCTGCAGTAGAAGCACAACCTTTTGCAGACCTAGTGCGATCCCCCAATTAAGCATCCATTCTTTCACGTAGCACCAGAATCGGCGGAATGCCATTACCACGAGAATTTTGACGCCCAGTTGCCGCCAGATGGAGGCACCTGGGCTCTTTTTGATGCGAAAGAGCACTAGGATTTAATTTTGCCTAGGGATATTCAAAGCCAAACGAATACCCCAAGGGATCTTTTACATGCCGCATAATCATACGACATGGGCGTCGAGGATTTTCCGCATCTCGAAAATCCGCCGACTGGCCAACTCCAGGATCGAACCCGGGTTATCGGCGCGGAAAGCCGACGCTCTACCACCACGCTACCAACAAGTCGGCTTTTAGGTTTGTGTACATACTCATATTTTCGTCATTCGGCACATTTTGAAGTTCCATTCGGCAAATTGAGAATTTTCCCCCTCCCAAAAATTTTAAGCTCAGGGCGCCCCTGTTGATCAGATAGTTTATAGACCTTGAAAATGCTCGTAGAAACAAAATTCAATTATTAAAAGTAAGAACAAAATGTTTTGAGCAGTCTATATATTTTTTTAAATTGTTTAACGCAGTAAGACCTTTTTAAACGTTTTTTCTTATTAATCATGTAATTTATTTTAAAATATGAAGCTCTAAAAAAAGTTCAATAAAAACAAAATCTGAAGACTGAGGCGGAAAAAAAAGGAAGATAGAAAGAAGAGTAAAAGATTTGCATATTTTTTTACTAGATATTTCATTTGATGTACTTTTTCTTTATTTATTTTTTACCATTAATAGTAATAATTTTGTGTAAGGATTTTGCTTCCTTCTAATTAGATATTTTTTTAAGTTCGTTTTTCAATGTGAAAACAGTCCTATAAACAAAGTTAAATAAATAAAAAGTTTGTATATTTTTTACTAAATATTATAAAATTTAGTTTGTATTGTTCAAGCAATTCAATATCGACTTCTCTGAGTGACTACCTCGCTTAAGGACCCATTTTTCTCGGCAGCTCGTGACTAATTTCACGGAGCATCAAAACCTAGATGAAGACTGGCAAAGCATCTTTCTAGTCGGTGTGCACACGTTACAGAGAAAACAACTTGCGTCGCAAAAATGGAGCCGTAAACTGCTGTGATAGTACACACAGGATTATTGATCTCCCGTCACTACTCCTGAGAAATAATTCCCTTTGTGCAAATAACTATTTTACATTAAAATGAATCACATTCTAAAAATTTTACAGGGGAGGGGAAGTGGTGAAGAATGCGAAAATTCCCCCATGTCGTATTACTGTAGTTTCTGCAATGATCAAATTTAGTTTATAAATTACTAGCGGTACCCGCACGACTTTGCCCGTGGTATAAAATTAAAAGTTCATTTGTTAAATAATTGATATAGCAGAAAGAATACTCTATTTTAGTTATAATTCAACTATAATTCCTTAAAAGTATGATATAAAAATAAGCCAAAAGAGAAAATAAGAACAGTTTTGTTGCTTACAGAAACAAACAGAAATCTTACCAAAGTTTAAAAAAGGAAGAAAGTTTTCTTTCCTAACTTCAAAAACAAAATAGTTACATTTTTCGAAATGAAACACTTTAGAAAGAACGTTGCAATATTGCAATTTATACGATATTTTTATAATTTACCGAGTTTTAATTCCTTAAAAACTGAGAAAATAAAAACAGACGATTTTTCCAACAGTTAAATAACTCATTTTAATAAGGCTAGGAGTTTGGATTGCTACAAAAACAAATACATTTTGAAAATTATTAAGGGAAAAAGAACGAAACAAAAAAAGGTATAAAAACGTAACCATGGTAACAACATGGAAAAGTTAATTTCCGTTGTGATAAAATAATTCATTTCATCTTTATTTTCAAATTTTATTCGCGAGCATAACCATTTTAGAACCGTTTGGCTTGCTTTGCTCATGGTAAGCCTTGAATTTCCGGGGTTCTAAAAACAATTATTGCAGCTCTTCTAATGCTCGTAGAAACTTCTAATTGATATCATTTTTAGCAGAAAATTTTAAGCTTTCGCATGACATAAGACTTTAAAATGTGTATGAAATATTTCTTTGAATTTGTATGAAAAATGAGTTAAGAATTAGAATAGAAAAAGAACGAAATAGAATTTTCGAAAAACGCTTCGAGACGCACACACCCATGCTACGAACTAATTTTGTGCCAAATTTTAAGAAAAGCGATCGAACGGTTTTGGTGCTACGCGGGTCACACACAGACATTTATTTGTTTATGTTTTGCTTAGGTTTTGTTTCATTATACAGTGCCCGCCGCATACTACAATCACATTTGCTCTGAGGACATTTGATTTTATAAAGTGACTGATTTTATAAACCGGCATACCTACACTTACAAAAAAGCTTTAAGAGTTTCAATCATCTAAAAAAGAAATGAATTACAGTAGGAGCATATAGTTTTAAAATTTTCAAAATAATGTTACGATACAACATTTTTTTATATAAAATAATGTTATATTTTATACAAAAACATTATTTTATATTATAACATATTATTCTAAAAAATGTTATTTATTTTTTAGTTATTTATTTTATTAATTTATTTACTACTATTATTATGCTTTTTTTTTTTTTAATATTATTATTGACGTTGCAGTTGGATTAACCCATTTTTGCCCAGTAGACTAAAAACGGGACGCTTGTTAGTTACTGCATACAAAAACCTGTAATGGGTATATCCTTTTGCTAAAGCAGTTTTTCACAAGTTAAATAGTCCTTCTTCTTGAGAAAGCCAGTTAGAGTCACTATTTGGACATTAGAGTTTATTTATTGACAGCTATTTTCAGACAAATCAGTCAAGCAACGATCCAGCATGGGTAGCCACAGAAAATATTTTTTTTTTTTTTTGCTAGCTTATTTTTCATAAAATTAAACTATTTCAGAATGATTTGCTTAAAACTGATCACAGATGCCTTCTGTAATGTTACTTTGCAAAAGTAAAGTCAAGTAAGTTCGTATTTTGCTCACATATCTGCAAAATATCCCATAAACAAGACGTTAAATAACTTAATAAATATGGCTCAGGACGGCGGGTTCGATTCCAGCCCTCGCTCTGGTTGTAACTTCCTTCTCCGTGAGCGTAAACTCTGTCCTATACTATGTTTCTGTCTTGTACTATATCTGTCATATTGGACGTGAGTTCATAAACGGGTCCTGTGTGACCAAGTACACGAGCTGGAAATATGTGTTGTAAATAAATAAACAAATAAGCAGATAAAAATTGAAAAAAAATTGTTACAAAAAAAACTTGAGCATAAATGGGTTAAAAGAATTTGAAAGAAAAATTTCAACATCGTTTGAAAGTTTTTTTTAAGTTCTTGTTGTTTGTAACATTATCTCTTCTTTGCTCTAAAGTGCATCGTATGACATCAAGTGCTTTTCAGACATATATTGAAGAGGGCAAATTGGGAAACGTGAGATTTTTTTCAACCTCCAAAACACTCTTCCACTCCTTGGAGCAACATAATTTTGGAATTTATTACATCTATAGCAATTTTTACTTCCTTTTTTACGTAGTAAAGGAAGTATTGTGATCGCGAAAAAAAAATCACTCAAATTTGGGTCTAAATTTTGATTTTGCTCACCCCTGAATGAATGTTGAGTCGTTTTTCCGACCTGTCAGCACGTGCATATGTACCTGCCAACATATAACCAGCCGAAAAATCATTTTCAACCACCCCCGAGTTAATTACGACGAGTTTTCTCGTGACGTCTGTATGTGCGTATGTGAGTCGCATAACTCAAAAACTAAATGCCATAGAAGCTTCTAGCTTGGTATGTAGGCTCTGAGGATGGTCTAGTTGTGCACCTCTCCTTGTGGTTGCATTTGAATGTTCCCAAGGGGGTGTTTTACCCCTTTTTTGGGGGTAAATCAGTGTTAATTTCAATGCAGACTCAAGTGATATGAATTGGGGCGACCACTTGGCGATATGTCGCCAAGCTTTTGGTCGCCAAGTGTTTGACGCCAACTTGGCGACATATCGCCAACTTGGCGACATATCGCCAAGTTGGTGACAAATTTGGCGGAAAAAATATTTTTTTAATTTGGGTTCAATTTGGCGCTATTGGCGATATTTCGTGAAAAATCCACTGAATGATGTTAAAATCGGCGATATTTAGAAAATGAATCATTGTAAAACATTTGTTTTCATTGTTTCGTGGCAAATTAGGGGTGTAAATGTTCAAATTGCTATCTTGCTCACTCCTAGCACTATTTTAACACTAAGGCATCTACAAAGAAATTTACACGTAAAAGGAAGTAGTGTGGGACCCATACCAGATTTTTAACATAAGTATAACTGTCGTTTTCAAATTTTAGCATGCGCTGTTTAACCCTCGTGTGTCCCTCCCATTTCAGTTACACTCAAGACCCTTGGGGTCATAAACGACCCCAATGCTTCCTTTAATTAATTTATTATGATTATTGAATGTTACATGCATTATTTAAGTTCACACACTTTTTAATGCTAAAAAAATAAAAATAAAAAGACACAATTAAAGTAAAAATTTAGTTTATGCATTAAAAATTTAAATTTCAGAGCAACCAATAACTGTAGATTTATTTACAACTGTTACAGACCTGAAAAAACATGATTTTTGCAAGTGAATTTCAAACACTTATGACATCTTTCCATGCATTTTCTGTCCAGTTCTCTTGGACAAAAGTTGCAACGTCCTCTTTTTTTTGGCATTCTGGGGAAGTGACCTCAAGGGTCTTGTGTGCAAAAAATGCAATTCGGGAAAAATAAAACACAATAATAGCATTATTTTGAATAGAAAAATAGAAGAATAAAAGCCACAAAATGCCATTAAAAACAAATGGTTGATTAACAAAATATATAAAACAGAAATTGCATTGGGGTCACATATGACCCCAAGGAACCCACGAGGGTTAAAAACTTGATTTTATAAAACGGCGACAATGATTTCAATAAAGAATGTTTTTAACATGTGTTGATACGGTAAGGATTCAGTTCTTGCAGATTTGACTTTACAAAGCGGCTGATTGTAAACGATTGTAAGCCAACGAAAGCTGTGACGAAACAGACAATGCTTTGTAAAGCATATTTGTGCTTGACACGAATGAAACTTTCGTTGCTGTTTTGATCTGCAATAGTTTCAGCTACGGGTGATGAAATTATATTTAAAAAAAAAATAAATCTGCAACTAAAATTAAGAAACCAGATTGGACAAAATTCGGTATGGCTGCACAAATGAAGACCTTTAAATTGTTTTTGTTACATTACTCGAAACTAATTTGGCAAAAAAACTTTAAAAGTATCATCGAATTATTTATCACAAACTCCTTACCAAAGAATGAGACTTTTTCTCTGCTGGTGACCCTGTTGAGTTTAGTGCATTAACAAACTACGAAATAGAAATCTGAATGTTTTGTGAACTTTTCCCAGGAGAAAGAGGAGAGTATGGCAAGCTACTCCTTCATTGAAATGTGAGATAGCTAACCAAGGGAAAAATAGTCATAAGATTTTAGAATTTTAGAGAGTGATTTTTAAAATATCTGGAAGGAAAGCAATGAGGACTTGCTACTTAGGAATGAAGAATAGCGATTGAATTTAGCTATGTCATCTCTTGTTATCCGGCGTTTAAGTAATTTAAATTTGAGATTGTACTAAGAAAATGTTTCTTAAACCAGTATAGGCCATCTACATTCTTTTATGATGAAACTTCAGTTTCTTTCTCTCTACTTTCGAGAAAAAAGAATAAAACATTAAAAATTAATACTGAAAGTAACAACCCAACTTAAATAATTTTCCAGTGATATATGGAGAAAATTTTACATTTATTTTAAGTATTCATTCAATGTTGTTTGATGATTTTCAGGATGATAAGAAAAATTCTGATCTTTTCAAATTCTTTGTATATTTCTCTGCAAGACACTACTTGTTACCCTTCCAAATCGGAATTACTGACCTTTTGCATTGGTCATCAAATATAAGAGCTTACTTCAACACAAAATCATTCACGTTATATAGAAATTAGGAAATTTCTACAAACGAAATTTTTTTTCACATTTACACACTTTAGCCATCTGGTGCTGTTGTAGATTTGGTTCAAAATACGCTTCTAAACAATTTTTTTGTTATGAATGCAGAAAAATCTAAATACAGTTGAATATTAATTGATAGCACTTAAAACACTTAAACTTCTTTGGATTCTCAAGAACTAATCCTAAAATTAAAGACTTCGTAAAAAAGATACAGACGCTTAAACCACATTAAGTCATATTGTCATTTAGATTTCAATTGCTCAGATTTACAAAAGAAAATGTTTCATTTGAGTAAGATTTATATAGTCAGCCAACATAAAATCTATTTTATTTTTTTAAAAAAATTCAGTTTGTTGGAAAAATACGATGTGGCACGCTGAGCTTTTTCTCTCCATACAGTGGCACTCTCCCTAAAAAGGTTGGCCACCCCTGGACTAGATGAAGACTTGCAATGCATTTTTCCAGTCGATGTACACACATTACAGAGAAAACAACTTGCAAAGCGAAAATGGAGCTTTTATAATGCTGCGATACTACATATTATAATTCTGTCACACCTTCTAAGTTTTTTATTTATTTATTTTTTACTCAAATTGTGTTAAGGGCGTTTCTCTGAAAACTCGTAATTGGCAGTATGTTAAAAATAATAAAGTGTAATAAAGAAATTACTAGGGATGCACCGATAAGCAAATTGAGATTTCCGATTGATCGGCAGAGCCGATTAATGGTCAGGATTATTGTTTTTAATATTGCCAATTTCACCATCACTGTTTTTCTCCCTTTCTTTTACAATTCCGATTTCAGAAATAGTTACTTAGTTATTTTTGAGAGAAGATTTGTTATTCTCAACTTTTTCAACTTCAGCAAATTAATTTCAAAATTTAATCAAATTTTTTTGAACTAACTTTCATCCCTTAAATTTGTGAATAAATTTACAGGAGCACACTAGACATGAAAATTATGTAAAAACAATTAGGGGGAGCTGTGGTGAGTACTTTCACTTAGGGGTGTTCTTAATTTAAATTTTTTTTTCAAGTATAAGTAGGCATTTACTTCAAGACTTTTATTTGAAAATCCGATGTTATTTAAAAGCATTAGGGTAAGGATAAAAGTATTGACACTTGAAATATGTTGCAATATTATCTATATGTGTATATTTATTCAAAATAGGAATATTAAATTATTAAATCATTTATATCAACTGAGAGGATTATTATTATTATTATTTCGTATTTTATTCTATGAATTGTTTGTTTTGTTTTTACTCACTACACTTTGGTATTACATATTATACTTGTGTTTTCAGAAAATTATTTATTTCTTGTTTGTAAATTTATCCATCGTAGTTTTTTGTCCAAGCAAATTTGAAGTGATTTCATTTAAAACGTCTTTTTCGCCGGTTGATCAGTAAAATTTGACTTGATTACAAATGAAATGAAATATTCATGTTTTCGCATTCTAGTTTAAAAATTCAAGAATTTAACAGAGAGTTATCTTTCAATATACCAATCAGTTTTACGCATTGTATGAACTATTTGTTTTATTTTTACTCTGTACACTTTCAAAAGGCTTGCAGAAAATTATTTATTTACTGTTTATAACACTATTTATCAAAGTTTCTAGGTGAAGATATACTTTGAAAAATCTAGTTAAAAAACTTCTTTCGCCGATTAATCGACAAGAATTTGGCGATTATTAATAATCGGCTAAACGGCCGATTAATCGGTACTGCCGATCAATTGGTGCATCCCTAGTAATTACCCTTCTTAATTCAAGTAAAGCATTAATACTTCGTAGCTCAATTATATTTGGAGCGATAACAATTTAATTTTTTTTTCTAGAAATTATCTAAGTACTAAAAACACAGTCCCCAGGTTATCCCAATCGTATATAGTCTAACACTTAAAGGCAATATTTCACAAACCCTTTTAACACTACATAAATTTGGCAATTAATATCCAAAAATAGAATAAATGCAACTATATTTTCTTCATGATATAAAATCTAACTACGTATTTCTAAAACTTTATATTGTCATGTAAGTTCTGTCCGGAGTTTTTTCAAACAGTCCCCTGCCACAAATTCAAAGCTGCAATAGAATAAATCTGTTACTCTTACAAATGTTTACAGTTTATAGAGAACTGCGTTATAAAGGTGTTCTAATATATTACTAATTCAGAATTATGCAGGGGTGAACAATCAAAAATCCATTTACGTATCAGCTTTGCATCAGTCATAATACCATTTTTTTTATCAGACAGATGATATTTGTATCCGTAAAAATGCCAATTTTATGTCAATGATAAGTTTTACATCAAGAGAACTCATTCATGTAACAAAATTCTTTAATTTCGTATCATATCATTACATAATTTGAAGCAAATACAAAACATTGTTTAGAAATTTTTGAAAACCAAATTTGGCAGCAAAATTGCCATGTAAAAAAGTGTGCTGGAAGAAAACTTTTTATAAGTGTACAACTAACCATAATACATTAGTTAACAATCTTAAATTAGAAAATGACAACTTAGTTTCTTAGCTAATTACTGCTTAATAAAAACGTTTATCTTATTTTTATATCATATGAAAAAGCCAATAACTGGTTAAAATAACATTAAAACAAAAACAAAAATTTTACATTTTCGGAAATATCATAAATACAGTGAAATTTCTCTTTAGCGACTACTCTGATATTGTAAAAAGTGGTGTTAATGGAGGTTGGTAGTTTTAAAAGGTGGTTTTCGAACATGCTGAAAACAATTAATAAAATCAATAAAAATCTTTCATTCTGCTTTTAAAAATGAAAAACCATGCTTCTTAACATAAAAAAAAATGAATTAAAAATTAATTTAACAATAACATGAATTAGAGATTTATCTAGAAGAAATAAAAATTATTTTTGAAGACAAATAAAATCATGATTCAAAAAAAAGTACCAATTTAAAAATTGTTATTATAATAAAATTTAAATAAAAAATTAATGTTTCAAAATTTATAACAAAAATTTAATTTTGGTTTGTTGGTGCTTACCCTTACTTCAAAACCAGTTGAAAACAATCTAAGTTAAGTTTACTATAAACAAGCATTGGCAAAAAAAAGCATTTTTCTTGAATGGTTATTTGTTTGCAATTAAACAAATCAATTTCAATTAAAAACTCATGGCAAACACCGCATAAAGGTACACATTCTGGAAGTCTTAATTTACTTGTCGTGTTTACACTGCCATACCTATTTCCTATAAATTTGATGCTCTTATATTTTGGTTTGGATGTTTTAAGTCAAAATCTTTTTCAAAAAGGGTGGAAATATGTCCCCCAACTTTTTTTACAATAATAATAGAAGAAATTATTTATCAATCCATAAGAAGAGAGTAAACTGAACGTTTACACACTATATTAACACAACTTATGTAATTTCATTAATTAGATATATCTTTTAGGAGCAAAAAGAATAACATTTGATTAGTTTTAATATTTCTATAATTATCAAAACTTTTAATCAGTTAAGAAACATTTTAGAATCCTTTGTCCTCTTAATCAACAATTAAAGTCATTAAATGGTATATTGAGAGAATAAAAGAGCTTAAAAAATTTAATAATCTTATAGAAATATATATCCATCACAATAATTATCTACCATATAAAAAGAGTGGAAGGAAGTCAGATTATTGTAATAAAATTGAGAAAATAACAGAATTGCAAAAATATTTATCTCCGCACTCTTGTAAAACCGTCATCATCAGCATTACTACGTGTATCTTTTCGGAAGGAATCTCTATCATCTTTGGGATCCTTTGGTCTATCAGAACGGTCACTGCTTGGTAGACTATCTCGGTTTCGCCAGGAAGAACCACTTGCTGGTGCAGAATCTTCCTTCCTGGCACTTCTCCAGCTGTCTCCGGAAAATCTAGAGCCTGTATTTCTTTCAGTCCTTCCTCCTCGATCAAATCTATCAAAGCCATCTTTTCCAAAGCGGTCTCTACCGCCATCGGGAGCATCTGATTGATCTCTATCAAAGCTTTGAGGAGGCCTATCCCTCTGGTCTCGAGACCGATCACCCAACGGCCTTCTCATATCCCTATCATCTTTGTTTCTACTTAAAGCCCCAGACCTCCAATCACTTAACGGGCGATCCCTACTATCATCCGATCTTAATGGACGATCTCTATTATCATCTGATCTCAATGGGCGATCTCTATTGTCATCTAATCTAAATGAGCGATCCCTATTGTCATCTGATCTAAAGGAACGATCCCTATTATCATCTGATCGCAGTGGGCGATCCCTGTTATCAGATCTTCTCCACGAATCTCCACTACCATCCTGTGGCATGTCCCGAAAGGATCGAGAATCTTCTTTTCTCCACCCGGATCCTTCCTCCTTAGGCTTTTTCCTCCAAGCATCATCATCTTTTTTGTCATCTCTTTTGCGCCAGTTCATGTCTTCTTCAACAGGTGGCCTCGACTCCTTTCCGTCTTCTCGTCTTGATCCCCAGCCTTCTTTTCTTTCTGGTTCACGTTCTCTCAGCGACCCGGACAAGGGCTTTTGAGGAGGAAGAGATGAATCCTTCAGACTTTTCTTTTCCTCATCTTTCTTCTTTTCTAAAGCAGCCAATGCTGCCTCTTCACGGCGCAGTCTTTCTTCAATTTCCTTCTCTTTAGCTCGTTTTTTAGCCTCGATTTCTTCAAGCTTTGCTAATACTTCTTCACGTTCCCGTTTACGTGTCTCATCTATTTCTCGTTGCTTTTTCTCTTTTTGATCTTTTATCCATTGTTCTCTCCTATCTTCTTTTCTTTTCTCTCTTCTCTCCGCCAGACGTTTCTTTCTTTCTTCCTCCAGAACCTTTTCAAATGCAGCAGATTTTTCTTCGTAAACTGACGCACGTTCTTTCTTGAGTCGTTGTAGAAACTTGTCTCTTTCTTCCTTCAACTTTATTAGGCGATCTCTGTACTGGATCGATATAGCACGCTCTTCTTTGATAGCTTTAATTCTCTCCTTTTCATACTGTTCCCAAAATTCAATGTCCTTCTTTCTATGTTCTTGGTACTCTTCTTCAAGCAATGCAATCTCTTCTATTCTTTTTGCACGCTCAAGATGGTCTAATTTTCTTTCTTGCTTTCGAAGTTTTGCTTGCAGCTCTTTTCTCTCACGATCCAATTGCTCTACCTGCTTGTTTAACAAATCATCTGGATCTAATTTTTCCAATTCTGCTTCGTCCATTCCTTCAAAAATCCTGCAACCAATTTCAGTTTTCTTAAGTTGCTCAATTTTCTCCATCACTACTTTTCGTTTCATTTCATCCTGCTCTCGCAGCAATCTTTGTTTTGTCCGTTCTTCAGTTTCCCTTGCCATCCTTTCTTTTTCTGCTTCTCGGAGTTTCTGCTGCTTGTCTTCTTGCAACTTTCGCTCTTCAGCTTCTTTTTGAAAGCTCAAATTTTCCAACATCTCCTTACGTTCTTCAATTATAGCTTGTCGATTCAAGATGCGCATGTGATCTTTTGATGACGTTAATATGTAAGCCTTGATTATTTCTTTGCTTAGATCTTTTCTTTCTACCTTCATTTTGTCTGGTCTAATGATACTCACAGCTTTCTTCAGCACAGAGTTAATAAAGACCAGCTGATTTCGCATTTGTTCGCTGGGCATACTTTGAAGATGAGGACCTTCTACTATTTCAATTTGGGATACATTTAATTCCGAGCCAAAATGAAAACACTGCTTTTTGTGATCTATTCGTACCTGCAAACCATTTCTCCTGGATATCTGAACAATTAAGTATTCTAGCGTAAATGGCTGAATAAAAGGAACTAAACTCAAAAGCCTAGAAAACTGGATAGTTTGATAAACCTGACTTACTTCTTTAACTACTCTAACAACAGTTATGTCCTGGATAGGTGGAATATATTGTCGAAGTTCAGGAAATTCTTCCCAACCGTTTAAAAAGTCAAAGCATTGCTGAACACGTGAACATAATTTCAAGGGGTGGAACTCTGTTTCCAACCATCTGTATAGGTCTTGAAGTTGCGTCGGAGCATAATGAATTATCCCAAATCGCATTAGATCTTTTATAAGTGTAGCTCTACTGGGGGGATTGGGCAGTCCAAGTAATGTCGACAACAGTCGGTGATTCTTATCTATCACATTTTCATCTGTTTCAACCAGGCGATCAATTTCAGGACGATTTGGAGGCATTGGTATTGCAAGCGTAGCAAGAATGACACGAGAAGACATTTTCATTACCTCATCAGCTGTAATATTTTTCTTTTGTTCCCTAGATAAGTAGAATAGACGAAACAATGCTGCTGCATGAAACAGGTAATTTTGGCTTTTCCAAAACACAAGAGCAAGTTTCTGATAATAATTTGCCATTAGTCTAGGATTTGGAGCTTTTTTGGAGAGATTCATTAAACCATGAATATCTTCAATAGCTTTGTAGGCTTCCTGATATAACTCCATCTGAATAGCGCTGTCCAGCTGCACAAGTCGCGTCTCCAAATGCATTGCTTGACTTTCAGGATTATTTAAGTTAACTGATGTTTGCTGATTTTGATGCTTGTGAATGTGACCAAGATGTGCTCTTAGATTATCGCAGAGCTTACGAAATTCCGTCTTGCGAGTGTATTTCAAACAGAACCGGAAAGCTTCTTGAGCAATATCATGGTACAGGCGCTCGACTCTTGAATTATTTCGCAGCAACTCTAAACATTGACGGTAAGACTCCCACAGAAACTTCACCCACGGAGCCAGGACGACCCTATCAGTTCTGTCTTGTGTATCTTCACTGCTCACAGCACTCAACAAAATATCTTCAGGTGTTTGGACTTGATCTAAGTCATCTATGTCAACAACGCTTAGCTTCGACTCCTCTCTTGCAGCTTCAGTCTTCTCTTCAGCTAACTTTAAGTAGCTACGGACTACATCTTCCAAGGACTTGATATTAACTTGTTGACAGATGTTCCGATACTGAAATAATCCTTCTTTAGCTACATGACTTCTTTTTAAATCGACGCATAACTCCAGATACTTGCTCATAATAGGCTCGTGAATCTTTTGCCATGTTCTGTGCTTTCCGACTTTTAATGACATCGTACAGAGCGTCGAGCGCTCTTTGCTTTTTGCCAACATCGATAAATTCGTTTGCTCTTTTGAGAGCATTTTCTGGCCTTTGGAAATAAAGAGGCATTTTGGTATTTTGTTGGAAAAAGTGCGATCAAATTATGAAATCAAAGCTCAGACATAAATCACTCAGCAAGCACAAAAACAACTTCATATGGTTAGGGAAATAATCACTGGAAAAATCTCTTCCGATTTGAAGACTTTTATGCAGGTGGTACTTTACTTATGAATGACAACTGATAGGAAAATCAATTTTGCAGAAATATAAACAAATTATTCAAACCTTTATTAAATTCCAATCAACAATCACAAAACAACACCATTCCAACGTTGATGATTGATCAGGTCACTGGTTCCAGTTAAAAAATCTCATTTCACAAATTCGCAAGTGGCTAATAGCTTGAGCTATACCTAATTTTGATTGGCTGTTGTAAAATGTGTTATCACATACTAAATTAGTGTTCGCTTTTTTTGGCGTAACTTAACTACTAATAAATTATAAAATCAAAAACTGTCTTTTTGAAATCATTTATCATCCTCTCAATTTGTTAATGTGTTTGTCAACAGTTTGTTAACAAGGAATAAATTCAGCTTTTAATGTTAGTGAGGAAATCAAAAACCCAGCTTTTATTTCTTTAGTTCGTTATCGCTGTTCCTCAACATCTTTTCCATAGTAAAAAAAAGGAAGTTGTCAGTCAAAAAAGGTTCGAGCATTGAGCCAGGATTGAGAAAATCCTTGAAACCCTTTTATACTTAATTTTAATTACCTGTTATAAAATATAAAACTTGAAGTTTTCTTTACTGACATCAAGCGGGAAATACTGCATATTCGTGCATATGTCACAAACATATTGTATTATTAATGCTTATTCTTCTCTGGTTTTACTTCAAGAAAGTGATGTTTATTTTCCTTATTTAATGCAAAGATAAAAGTATACAATTTAGACAGTCAGGACGAACAATTGTTGTCTTAGAATGTTTTGGGGGTCAAATTCTTTTTGTCCTAGTGCTGCATGACATTATATAAGATTAAAGTATATATTCAGAAGATGACAAACTTTTCGATATTAAACTGAGGACGGAAAGTAAAATAGCAAGACGTCTTGCAATTAACAGTCAATTATCGGGGATCTGACATCTAGCGATATTGTTCTGGTGAAATTGACGATATTATAGAACGACATGCAGATTCAGTTGCTGTTTTTATTGCTGAATTCTGCTCACAAAATAAAATGATTGTTTTATTTGTGTTCATGATTCTAGTAGTTAAAGACTGTAGCTGGTTTCTAGTAAATTGATCTCAGTTCAACTTTGATGTGAATATAAAGGAAGGATCATGGGGACATGCCCCCCCCCCTCCCCAAGTGAACAACATGGTTCATCAATCTTTAATTTATGAGATCAGAATAATTTCATAGAGTTAAAACAATGTATTCAAATTCTATATGAACAAAACGTAAATGTTTTGTAGCAGTATTCATCATTTATTCACGTTTGAGTATTGAAAATGATACTTTCTTTTATAATTGATTCTGAAATTAATCAATGAAGTGTATGCCACCTTATATGGAACAGAGACTATATTCGAACAAGACCATGATTAAATAGAAATTTCAATCAAAACTCTATTTATTTGATGAATTTAGTGAAAAATATATTGGTATTGTAAAAAATAACTGAGACACACTTTTTTTCAAATAAAAGTTTAAAATACTCGTCACATTTTTTAAAATAAAAATTCCTCAATATCTAAAAATAAAGAGGAACATTAATAATAATCATGCTAAAAATAGCAAAGTAATAAAGATAAAAGAAAAATTAAATGGTTTCGAAAAATTTTACAAACCAAAGCAATCTGGATCAAATAAATTGATATCTGATATAATCTTTTGGCTGTTTATTTTCATACAAACTAATTTCATTTGATGTTTATCTTTTAAACTGATTTATTAAATTTACAAGCATACCTGAACTTATCGTTTCGAGAAAATACATACTGATCATTTCCTTTGAGGTGTCTGACCTGTTTTTCATTTATATTATTGCTAATTAAAAAGAGTATTTAACTTTTAGAATAAAAATGGGGAATTTTTTTTTGTATATCTACACACTAGATGGCAGCATGGATGAGGACCTATAAAATCGCTACAGTGCCTAGAAGGAGTGGTGTGCCGAACGCCGTAGTTTTCCCCTGCCGATCGTGAGGTCAAAGTTGTGGAAATCCGCTAGAGGGCAGTGCGGTCTGCTGCCAGGCTGGTTTTCTCGGAGTTTATCATTAGTAGGTGCGGGAGTTCGCTTTAATTTCGTTCTGTGTTGATGTTGTTTCACCGCAATTTTCGAAAATTTTACGAAGGAGCATTGTCATGTTTTAATGAAGACTTTGAAATTTCAGATCAAGAGATAATTTTCTTCATTTAATTTCAGAGCAGGGTCCAAAAGTGAATACGAACCATGCAAAGAAAACTTTTCCCGTTTCAAAGCTCTCGAAGATGAGGGAAAACTTACAAAATGAAACTCTTTTACACCATTACAAAATTTAAATCGTGTTGTCGGCGCCTTCCTCCCCCCCCCCTGCTTCATCACTCTTCCGACAATAAATTGCTAGAATATCGAGATGACCGATAGCTTTTCTATACAGCGGATCAAATGTGCGGACATAGCCATGGATACTAATGCAGACCCCCCTCCCGCCCCTTTGTGGTGTTATGGAGCTTACTAAAAATGCTACCAGCGTTGTTTTTTTTTTTTTTTTTTTTTTTTTTTTGCAGAAAATGGAACATTTTATGTATTGAAAATAAAAAGTTACTGATGTAGTCTGCACCATGTCCCTATCCTCATCGGCATCCATACTTTAAATTTAGCTGCAATAAATGAATGGAAAATATGGATGATGGCTTTCCTTTACTGCAGATGCTTATATTAAGGATCGACCGATGGCGATTGTTGGCCGATTGTTCAAAGACGGCCGATGGCCGATGTACCAATGCATCGGCCACAATAGCATCGGCCACCGATGCCGATGGCCGATGGTAATGGCCTTTGGCACAAAAGAAAAAAAAAGATTATCAGAGGTTTGAAGAATTATTGATTCATTTCATTCTACTTCCTTTCAAAGAAACAAAAGAATTGTAATCATTAAAGCCTTCAATGATGAAAAAAATCCAAGGATCTCCCACAAACCTCTTTTCTTCGCTCCCCCTTCTCAGCAAAGATCGCTCGATCACTCGTTTGGTATTGAGTATCTCTTGGAAAAATTAAATTCCTAGTGAAGTTTCGCATCAAATCGAGCCCAGGTGCCTCCAATTTTTAGGGGAAGCTAAGCTTTAAAATGCTCTTGGTAATGGCATTCCGCCGATAGTGGTTCCTAATGAACGAATGGATGCCGGTTTTCGAGGAATGCACTAGGTCTGCAATATGATTAGCTGGCAAAGCAGTTGTTGGAAGCAACAACAACAACAATGAAAATATTTATAATTTTATTTATTTATTTTTGTGTTTTATTTTATTTTTAAATTAAAAAAAACATCGGCTTTCGGTGTTTTTCACGGCCGATGGGCCGATTATTTTTCATAATCAACATCGGCCGTCGATGCCGATGGAAAAAACATTGCACCATCGGCGCCGATGCATCGGCCTGACCGAACCTCAGCTAATATGCATTCCTTTACTGCAGATGGTTAAGCTATGAGTGCCTCCAAGCATAGACGGCTCGTACAGGGAGGCGATTGCCCTCTCACTTTCCAGAGTTTAAAGTTAATAATCGACTGCAAAATAATTATCGATATATTTCACGAATATAAAAAACAAAAATTCCAAGAAATGGACCTTCTCCATGTTATTGCGTAATCATGTTATTGCGAGGCAATCGACTGCTGGTCTTGATCGAAAAAGAGCGCTCTCTCTTTTTTTTTTTTTTTATCAAGACCAGTAGTCGAGCAAACCCCTGGTCTAGTACTCCCAAAGGTCCCTAGCAGCACAAAAACATAGTTCTACGCTGTGCCTACGTAGTTCGACGTTTTGAATCCCGAATTATAACGGATATGGGTCCTAAAACATAGAACTATGTCAAAATATATTTTGTTTCCGATTTTTTTTTAATTTCATTTTTTTTTCTTTTTCAATTGTTTAAATAAGTTATTCATCAGAAAAAATGATTACTGAGCAATATTTTTCTCGAAATACAATTCAAAAGGAAAATAGCAAAAAATGGAAAATATCGTAAAACATTTTAAAATGTTTTGGAAACAATATTCAAAACCCACATATTTCGACGTCAATCTGTATAAATTTTAATTTAGCAAAAAAGTAGAAAATATCGTGAAACATTTTAAAATGTTTTGGAAACAATATTCAAAACCCACATATTTCGACGTCAATCTGTATAAATTTTTATTCCTCGTGCTCTCATCTCGAGGAATTTCGGAGAGACGCTACGCGTGGCAACACTTCGCCATTATTTACAATTTGTCGGTATGGCCCTTGGGTACGGCGTAGCAGATTGAACTTTGATGGAATTCGAATTAAAGATAAGTATACTTAAAAATGCGTTAATTTTTTTTGAATTTTCTCTTGTTATTACTTCAGTATTCTGTGTGAAAGAATAGTTTTTACCTTGTCATCCCTTATATTCATAGTAAAGCGTTGTAATTATTTTACGATGTAGTACCCAAGTGTTTTATTTGATATGATTGAGCTAATGATAGTTTTGAGACATTTTCTGAAGCAGGTATTGTATTTAAACATCAGCCGATTCCACTTATTATCGCACTTACAGTGATTAAATCAGCAAAACTCGTTTGCTGAATGTAATGGATTGTCTTGGAAGTCGTTACTTTTAACCCTTAAATACGATCGGCTAATTGATTTTTGATCTCATTCAGTTCAGTTTTCTTCCATTATCACCCCCCCCCCTGGAGTTTAGCTTCAAATTATTAAAATTTAAAATTTTGTTCAAGCTCCATATGTAGCTTTTAATTGAACCTGTGCATTTGCAGTCAGAAAAATTCAAGTGATTGTTTGCATGTGTCTCATAGCAATGAATAATTTGCTTAGAATAAAAATGAACTGAATGCTGAAGCTAGTTGTCATAGTTATGTATAAATGATAGTAAAGAATCAACAATGTCATACTGCGAAATATTAATAAACATCTAAACAGTGGTTAGGAATTTCGAGAAACAAGTCACACAAACAAGTAAAGAAAAAACACATAATATGTTTGCAAAACAAATAGAGCCGATGTTTATGTCAAGAGATTGGGGGAAGAAAAGAAACAACTGGCATCTTTCTGTTTACAGATACTGTGGACCCCGTTTAAACGAATACTGTCGGTTTCAAGAAATATTATTCGATTAAGCGAGGTATTTGTTAAAGCGGGGACCTGTAACATTGCGTCTATAGCACGGTTCCAGAATGTGTTATTCGTATAAGCGGGGTATTCGTTTATCCGTTACCCGATTAAGCGGGGACGACAGTATTGGTAGGAGAATTACATCTGCAAAATCTTATCTTTGTTGTTTAGGAAGAAAACAAATTCATGGAGGAAACAATGCATTATAATGCTGTAAAAATTTCTTTCTTTTTGCTAAAAAATCCTAAATATTGTACTTGAATATGCAAACTCTGTCACAAAACATTTCAGATAGCTTCAGCAGCAAACGCAATTTTTGCTTCAAGTATAATTTACACGTAATCTTAAAATTTGAATTCTGGGCATTAAAAAACATTTTAGTCATTTTAGATTTAGAATTTTAAAGATTTTTGTTCCTTGTTTTACACGGTTGCATTATTACTAACATTATGACTTTTCAGAAAGTAAATTTTCTTCATGTCAGCAATTAAATCAGCAATAAAATGCTTTCTGATTTTTCAAATCAAGCACTGTTGTGCAATATACTTAAAGTGAAAAACAAAGTAATGTTTGTAAAAGCAAACTTTTAATTCATTTTTTATATTGTCAGAGTTAAGAGTCTAAATTTTTGATACTGTAAATGAAAAACATGTTTTTCTGTAATCAACGTAAGCATAATTAAAACCAAAGATTTCATAAAGATTTATTACTCAATGATGAGCAATTGTTTTTACAATATTATCAACTCTTACAATCTGTGCTTTGTCATCGCTTTTTCCCTATAAAATATCGATATAGATACTAAACTATTTTGACTCCTTAAATCTGTCTACAGTTCTTATGCCATGGAATTCACTATTAACCGCTTTCCTTTTGTCTATTTTTTTAAAAAAAATTGTTTCTAGAGTTCTGCAAGGCGAATTTCTGAAGCATACAGGGCCGAAAAATCTTTAAAATTTTACATGCCCTGCCGGACATGTGTCTAAACAGTACATAGTCCAAATAAAATTTTTACATGCCAAGCTTTTTTTATTCTGTATTTAAAAAAAATTGAATTTGTCATTTAGCGTTAATCAGAAAAAATAAATAAATTATCAACTTTATATCTGAATCAAGAATCATCTTAGTATAAATCATTAAAAAAAATACATTAAAAAGTTGTTTATATAATGTTGTTAAAATTTGCAAAATTTAAAGTACATTACCAATATTATTGTGGACACGCATGTCCTGTCAGCATGTTTCATTACTTTGGTGTAAACAGCCAGTGTGTGATTTCTGCCAAAGACTCAAAACTTTGTCCACTGACTACACCGGCGATTTGTAATGTTATTATTTTTGTCAGTCCATGGGATAATTTTTCAATAAAACACAAAATGAAGTTTTAGAAAGAAGTATTTGATTGAAAAATTGTATGCCCGCCCAGGCATGTGAGGTAAAGATTCACCCAATCTGAATTTTTACATTCCCCAGCTTATCGGACAATATAATTTTCAAGCACTGCAAGCATAATAAATTTTCTTTGACTGAAGAAGGGATGAGATATTGTGAAATCATACGCAATAAGTAAACTATTTATTCACTTATTTAATTTTCCAACAGGATGCTTTAACTCCTAAAACCTTGGGAAAGCTTTGTCTAAGTTTTGGGAAATCAAATTTCTAGAAAATATCTCGGCGTACAACTAAAAATTTTGTATTGATACCTTGCTCAAGTTGAGCAGTATGTTATTTATGTTTTGGATTAAAGTACCTTTCTTTTTTCCAGTTTTTATGAATCAAAGAGGAATATCCCCAAATTTTTCATGCAACACTAATTTAGCTGTCTTCAATCTTATCACAGGTAAGTGATTTTATGTTTCGAAATGTGAATATTAGCTACTTTTGTTTATCAGGACACCACTCAGTGATAGCTCACAAACAAGTTTCTGAAACATGATGAAACCTAAATAACATGACTACATGGGTTCGCCCAAGTCGTCGGCCTAAATCGCTACGAGTAGCAAAACTGCTGCAGTTTGCTTTATTTTTGTGTAGTTTCTAGTGAAGTGCACTAGTTTTTAGAAAAAGAACTGAGTGAGCAGCACGATATACAAAAAATAGTAGTTTGAAACCATTAGTGAAGACTACTCTTAACATCAGTAGTGGTGATTCGGGGGGGGGGGGGGACTGCCCCCCCTTTGCCATCAAGGATCACTTAAGCGTTTTTAAGATTTTGATTTCGACAAATTTCAAGAGAGATCAGCCAAATTTAGCTCAAAGTTTAAATTTTAAGGCTTCAATTTCAAAAAAAAATTCTCGAATACACCTTCCTTCCCCTGTTTTCAAAGATACTTTTAACTTATGTTATTAAGATTCTAGTTTATGTATCTGTATCTTTTCTGGGAAGAAAACCCCTTTACCCTTACATCAATAAAGACAGCACGAAATTGCGTTTTTAAAACTTAAATTTAAAAAAATCTGGGGTAGTCCCTTAAATCGCTCTCTAAAATCACTAAAGCAAGTCAAGTTGAGTTTTAAGAATTCATCAGCGAAAAAAATGTGTGGGGAGAACATCCAAACTCCCATCATCCTTTAAGTCTCTCAAAATTAGCTTGAAATAACTTCTTTAATACTTTAATTTCACAAATCTTCATGAAAGACCCCAAAATTTGCTAAAAATATCAAAATTTGTATTTTCAAAATACCAGTTTCAAAGTTTTTAAGGGGAAGAACCACGTCTTACCCTTTCCTTTGCATCATCAAGCACTGCCCAAAGTTCTTTTTTTTTTTTTTTTAAGATTTCAGCTTCGAAGAATTCCCGGGAGAGAGTCCATGGATGGAGTTCTCTAACCTTTTCCCAATTTCCCAATCGCTGCCATAATTATATTATCAGGCGCAGATCCAGAGGAAAGGAGTCACGGAGGGTCATGATCCCTTTCTTAAACAACCAAGTATAGCTTAAACTGCAGTTTTGAAACATCTATTAAAAAAAAAAAAGCCATATACCCCCTCTTCCCACATACACCGTTTTAGCACAAAATTGCACCTTGACCCCTCTCTTTCCAAAAATGACACCCTTTTTAAACTAGAAACTGAATGCGTCCTTTTGTAACTGCATTTTTAAAGCTACAATTCCAAAGCATTTATGGGAGAAAACCTCCGAAGGTGCTCTCTTCCTTATGTCATTAAAAGATATCCAAAGATCAAGGGTACAGCTTCTAAAAAAAATTTTGGCCCCTCACTTTTGATCCCCACTTGCCGCCACTGCTTAACATTAGTTTAATAACAATAATTTATAAAAAACAAGGTTTTTCACAAATCTCATTGAGTTACGAATTTTGTCAGCTGATGCAATGATAAAAAATAAGGCTCCTAAAAGTGGTAAAAAGCTGATCTTACCTATTAGACACTTTGTTGCACTTTATTCTATAAATTTTGGCAATTTTTAAATTAACCAGTTCATTAAATGTCATAATACATAAGTTTATAATTTTGAAAAATGTATTAGATTATAATTTACTAACAAACAAACTTGTGTTTGGAATGCAGAAAGTTTTGACATGTAAATCCGTGATTTAAAAGGTTGCCAGCCTAACTTAACAAAAAAGCTTACATTTTTGACAGTGAATTGCAACTTCGGGATTCAGATAGGGAGCATGTTTGACTTATTTCCTCTGTGCATTTTTTTTTTTTTTACAAATGCAAGATATTATTTACAATAGTCATTAAATTTACCTTCCTAGCCGCGTGTTACTAAATAAGGACAGTTTATTTTTAATTAATTTTATTATTATTATTACATTTAGTTATTTAAGAATATTTTTACCATTATGAAAACAACCTTTTCTTTTTAATCCAATAACAATGTAATAATTCAAATTATGTTCAACCGTTATTTAACTGTGTTAAGTACAATTTTACTAATTTAACTGTAAGAAATTTCCGAAAAATGTTGCACAAAAGTGTAAGTAACATTTTTGTGGGTTTATTAGTTTGTGATTAAAGTTTAATTTTTATGATTCTACTACATGATTAATTGAAAAAAATTCCTTTAATGAATAACATTGTGTAAAAAATCATGATTAAAAAAAAAATAAATCAAATTTATTTGATTCAAAGCATTTTTTGTATTAATTTGGATTAAATAAACTAAAATAAATAAATGACTAAAATTTTTATTATGAATTACTTTGCAGTTATAAATATAATTAACTTGATGTTGAAAATAATTCACAACTATTATAATTTGAGTGTTACTTTGCCAAAAAGCTTTTAATACATGATGCAAAATCAATTTAATACACATGCATATGATGCACAAATTTAAAGCAGATGGCATAGAAGTGCATTATAAATTCATAAAAACAGGAAAACAAATAAGTTGGTCATTGGTATTTCTATAGGCTGACTTCTTTTGCATTGAAAATTGTTTTTTTTTTTTTTTTCCAATTCTGAAACAACTTATCTACAGTTTTTCTTTATAAATAAAGATGGAATTTTTAAATCAGACAGCTACCCATTTTTATTTGCCCGCTTTAGTTTTTTTTTTCTGAGTACGCTTTAATTTTTTTTGCAATAATTCATAATTGAAACAATATTAATTTTAAATTTCCTTTTTCAAATTTGTTACAAAAATGTTCCCATTATAGCAAAACAGGCCGATTTTAGAACTTTTCTGCACACTTATTATTATTATTTTAGCTTAGTACTTTAAAATTTCCTTTATTTTTTCATTGAAGAAAAGCCCTGAATACAGTGCATACTAGTGTAAATTTAAAATTTTCTTCGAATAAAATTTTTAAAATCTGGGTGAGTAGAGAGAATTTGAATAGATTTGACTTTTCATGGACATTTTCATTTTTCTCTTGCAGTTTAATTTTCCAAATATATAAATTTGGAGTTAAAATATCTTCTTTTAAAGATAAAAAATATTCAGATTTTAGAAAATCCTTTAAAAATATAAGACAAGTTGAACAAGCTCATGGGAGCAATCTTTTGAATATTGTATTCCCTGGGGTAAGCGCAGAGGTGCTTACTGCTTATAAGTTAAAGAATTTATAAATTGCGGATTTAGTGCATGCAGGGTACCCCTTCCTCTCTTCAAGTCTTACCACCTTTTTAACAAAATAAACAACTATTAAGGAAAGAAGAGTAAAATAACGAACGTCTTTCAAAAATGATCGGAAATATGTCCCTCTTCCAAAATTATCAACAGAATGAATTCAAATTGAAATAGTTTAATTTTTATGATTCCTAAGTCCCCTCTGATAGTGTTATTAGTATTTTTTTCAGCTTAAAGGATTTAGGAAATAAATTTTCAATTTTCAGATTCACTAAATTCTTAAAAACATTTTTGTTGCAGAGCAATCATATGCAAGAACATAATACAGTATAAAATGCTCCCTTGAACTATTTTATGGCTCATTTTAGCTTTCACCAGGGCTGTGGAATAAAAGGCGAATTGATTTTGGACAAAGGAGTTCGTCTTTCAATTAAATGCTTTAAAATTTCAGGAGTCTACCATTGTCCCTTCAAGTCCACAACTCTGCCAGGGCTCCGGAGTTTGAGTTAAAGCAGTGGTGTAGCTGGGGGAGGGGGGGGGGCTCTCTTGATTTTTTTTTATTTTCCTTTAGTGTCCTCCTACTTTATAAAATTTTAACACAAGTTTTCACCCACTTTTTTTTTTTTTGCTCATGCTTCTGTAAGCGTCCCTCCGCTTTTTTCTGGAACTACACAGTGAAATTGAATGTTTTGAACTTCTAGGAGCAAGAGTCTTATCTTCTCTCCAACTTCACATATTATGAACCTTGAGAAGAAAACCTTGTTTTCATATAGCATTATGTGCTGTCGTCCCCGCTTAATCAAGCAACGGATAAACAAATACCCCGCTTATACGAATAAAATATCTCGGAACCGATGTCATAGACGTAATATTAAAGATCCCCGCTTAATCGAATAATATTTCTTGGAACCGACAGTATTCGTTTAAGTGGGACCGACAGTATTTGTAAATTAATGGATTGTAACCATATCACATAATGAAGAAAAACACATACCAATGTGCCTGACACTTTAATCTCTATATATCTAAAATGTGCTGATTTGATCTACTTCTATGCAATTCGAAAGGTTTTTCTCCCCTAATTAGTGCTTTTGTTGTATATTTTTAGCTAGGGCCTCCATGAGATACGAGAACATGTCGAAGGAGGATTTGGCTGACAGATTGGGCTGTCTTAGCTTCAGCTAATAGCACTATGATATTGCTTGTCATGACAAATATGTGTTTGATAAAACATGTTATCATTGTTTTCATGCTATTTTTCTCTTATTATTTAACTTTTGAAAATTCACTTTTTTTTTCTACATTGGCAGAGGTAAATTGCACGAAAGAAAAATATTCCCTGCAACTTAAAATTGAATATCTTTTGAAATTTAGGAATTACCCTGTATTGTTAAGTGAAACATTTTAATAAGATGAGATGAATATAAAATGATGAGAGGTTTGTAACTATAAGGCTGTTTGAGCTCATTTGAATAGTTAGAGTTATTATTCAAATGAGTACCTAGAATGATAAGAGAATATGAAAAATACATAGAATAGTTAGCATACAAATAGAAAAAAGGAAAAAAAAAAGTACTGAGCATGTTTTGAATACTTGCCAGTTTTTAAAAAGTAGTGTATGAATTCCTGTCCTCTTCATTCACTTATTTTGTGCAGAAATGTTACAAATTATACTTTGGTCTTGTATGTATGTAGATATTTGATTGTTTTTTAAATAAATATTTAAAAAAATTCTTGTTCCTGTTTTTATTGCAGCACAATTTTACATTTTGTGAATAATAATTTTTACCAATACATAAAATGTAATGATAGAAGATAAGATCGGAAGAAATCATTTACTCGCTATTGAGTTACAGTAGCAAATAACCTAAATCCTTTAATTTTCATCTTTTCATCAATCGGTATTATATTTTAGGTCGACTAAATTAACTTGTAACTTCGTATAGCTAAAATTATTTTGAATTGTATGTACATTCCAAATGTTGCATGGGAAATTAATCTCGTAGGTGAAAATCTAGTTCTATATTGGTTTTGAAACTTATTCTGTGTCAATCGGGTTTCAAGACCGATATTCATGAATATATTGAAGGTGGCAAGTTTTTACGTAGTTCGACGTCGGTCAAAAAATATAGTTCTATATCGTTTTTGAAAATTTTTCTGTGTCAATCGGGATTCAAGACCGATATTCCTGAATATAGCGAAGGTGGCAAGTTTTTACGTAGTTCGACGTCGGACAAAAAATATAGTTCTATATCGTTTTTGAAAATTTTTCTGTGTCAATCGGGATTCAAGACCGATATTCCTGAATATATCGAAGGTGGCAAGTTTTTACGTAGTTCGACGTCGGTCAAAATATAGTTCTATATTGGTTTTGAAAATTTTTCTATGTCGATCGGTTTTCCGGACCGTTATTTTAGAATGTTCAGGACCGTTATTCTAGAATGTTCAAGACCGATATTCCTGAATATATCGAAGGTGGCAAGTTTTTACGTAGTTCGACGTCGGTCAAAATATAGTTCTATATTGGTTTTGAAAATTTTTCTATGTCGATCGGTTTTCTGTGCTACTAGGGGTATCGATTCACTTAGAGGACTTTGTGACCACGAGCTTTTTTGTTAACGTCCTCGAGTAACCATTAGTGAAGATGGTGGATCTTTGCTTGGTTGGAATCGAGCCCGGGACCCACCGGTTAAGAGTCTGATGCTTTACCGTTCGTGCCACTACGGCCCCAGCTTTTCCATACTGCAGATCCTAATAAACAGCTGGTTTACCTAAGTGTACCCTCCCCCCCACCCCCAAAAGTGATAGACACACCCCCTGAGTCCTCCTAAGTCAGGAAGAGCTCGAATAGTCCACGGTGCATTGCATTGTCACTTATACAACCTAGGCATAGATCAGAAGGGTAGGCGTGAAGTCTCCAGCTGTGTTTACCTGTGGTAACTGCTAGCGACCGGCCATTGGACTTTCGGCCAACCAAAATAACGAACACTTCAGATATTTCTAACTTTTCCGAGTGTAAAAATTTGTTTTGTTGTGGTGACTATGATTAACCTATTTAAATTATTCAAAATTTACTGCTAATTCAACCCATTTATGTGGTATGAGCAACTATGTGTTTATGTGCTATTGTAAAATAAAAATTTTGTTTAATGCCGAGCAACAGTTTTAATGCCCTCAGACTTCTACAGACGAACGAGCTTTCAAGTTATAGCTAAGTCGATGCTTAGATTAAAAAAAAAAATCATTTTAATATTTTTTTTCTAAAACCTTTACCAAGGAAAATATTTCTCTCCTTCCTCACATATGAATCAAAATCAAAGTATTCTTCCTTTTCTTTTTTTTACTCGTAAAATGAATATTTCATTTGTAAATTTTTCAATTTTCCAGTGAATTTGAAAATAGTCAGCTAATTTTTAAGCCATGTTATTTACTACAAGAAATTAGAAACAGTGTAAGTAAATAAATAACCCGTAGTTATCCGAAAATAACTGATTTTAATATATAGTTTCATTGCTCTTATTACTTTTTTTCAAAGCAAGATACACAAATTCGTGTTCCGAACATAATAATGTAAAATGCTAGGGCATTCTCTCTAACAAAATGGTTTTACAGTTTGAAAAAATTATATTAATTTAAAAAAATGCTTTAGAAGAGCTACTAATATTATTAAAGAGAATTCATGTAATGTTTGTGTGGCTTAAAAAAAAATAAATGTACACGCGTGCAACAAATCAAATTCATTCAACAATTCATTTTCTTCATTTAAATTAGGTAAGTTCGTAAAACGCGGCTTTTAAATCACGAAATTAGCATGTTTTTCGCTGATTTAACACAAGACTGAATGTAAATCCGGACCGGGGAGCTGTGCGCAGCGCCACCTGGCGTTTTCCACCGAACTGGCTTCACTTTTTCTCCCTCGAACGGCACACTACTCCTTCTAGGCACTGTAAAATCGCCAAGTCACTGCAGGGGTTGCTAGTGAATTCCAGGCTTTTTTGTAACTTTTTAGTATTTTCTGTGATAATAATTTGTTAAATATTCTTCGACTCCCCAGATTAAATTCTCACCATTATCGCCGTTTTCATTGCTTTAATTATTTTATGCATAGAGAATTGGCTTTGGCTAGAATTAATAATGTATATACACAAAGTATAGTTTCACTGTGTCTGTACTTACATGCAACATTTCGTCCAACGTTGCTGAGAGTGATAAATTTCTATGCTATTCAGTTTTATTTTCGTTTTCGAAATACTTTGGATAACAAATAAGTGAAATCCTCCTCCTGATTCTTATTTTTTCATGTGTCATCATACGTGGTTGGTTTTAGTATTGATCGTTTCTTCTAATTATCCTTTTACTTCCTGAAGCTCGAAGGAACCAAGATGCCGCTTTATTTCCAAAGGCCAGAAAATGCCCTCAAAAGGGCCAACGAATTTATTGATGTTGGTAAAAAACAAAGAGCACTTGATGCTCTGTATGATGTTATTAAAAGTAGAAAGCACAGAACATGGCAAAAAATTCACGAGCCTATTATGAGCAAGTATTTGGAGTTATGCGTCGATTTAAAAAGAAGTCATGTAGCTAAAGAAGGATTATTTCAGTATCGGAACATCTGTCAACAAGTTAATATCAAGTCCTTGGAAGATGTAGTCCGTAGCTACTTAAAGTTAGCTGAAGAGAAGACTGAAGCTGCAAGAGAGGAGTCGAAGCTAAGCGTTGTTGATATAGATGACTTAGATCAAGTCCAAACACCTGAAGATATTTTGTTAAGTGCTGTGAGCAGTGAAGATACACAAGACAGAACTGATAGGGTCGTCCTAGCTCCGTGGGTGAAGTTTTTGTGGGAGTCTTACCGTCAATGTTTAGAGTTGCTGCGAAATAATTCAAGAGTCGAGCGCCTATACCATGATATTGCTCAAGAAGCTTTCCGGTTCTGTTTGAAATACACTCGCAAGACGGAATTTCGTAAGCTCTGCGATAATCTAAGAGCTCATCTTGGTCACATTCACAAACATCAAAATCAGCAAACATCAGTTAACTTGAATAATCCTGAAAGTCAAGCAATGCATTTGGAGACGCGACTTGTGCAGCTGGACAGCGCTATTCAGATGGAGTTATATCAGGAAGCCTACAAAGCTATTGAAGATATTCATGGTTTAATGAATCTTTCGAAAAAAGCTCCAAATCCTAGACTAATGGCAAATTATTATCAGAAACTTGCTCTTGTGTTTTGGAAAAGCCAAAATTACCTGTTTCATGCAGCAGCACTGTTTCGTCTATTCTACTTATCTAGGGAACAAAAGAAAAATATTACAGCTGATGAGGTAATGAAAATGTCTTCTCGTGTCATTCTTGCTACACTTGCAATACCAATGCCTCCAAATCGTCCTGAAATTGATCGCCTGGTTGAAACAGATGAAAATGTGATAGATAAGAATCACCGACTGTTGTCGACATTACTTGGACTGCCCAATCCCCCTAGTAGAGCTACACTTATAAAAGATCTAATGCGATTTGGGATAATTCATTATGCTCCAACGCAACTTCAAGACCTATACAGATGGTTGGAAACAGAGTTCCACCCCTTGAAATTATGTTCACGTGTTCAGCAATGCTTTGACTTTTTAAACGGTTGGGAAGAATTTCCTGAACTTCGGCAATATATTCCACCTATCCAGGACATAACTGTTGTTAGAGTAGTTAAAGAAGTAAGTCAGGTTTATCAAACTATCCAGTTTTCTAGGCTTTTGAGTTTAGTTCCTTTTATTCAGCCATTTACGCTAGAATACTTAATTGTTCAGATATCCAGGAGAAATGGTTTGCAGGTACGAATAGATCACAAAAAGCAGTGTTTTCATTTTGGCTCGGAATTAAATGTATCCCAAATTGAAATAGTAGAAGGTCCTCATCTTCAAAGTATGCCCAGCGAACAAATGCGAAATCAGCTGGTCTTTATTAACTCTGTGCTGAAGAAAGCTGTGAGTATCATTAGACCAGACAAAATGAAGGTAGAAAGAAAAGATCTAAGCAAAGAAATAATCAAGGCTTACATATTAACGTCATCAAAAGATCACATGCGCATCTTGAATCGACAAGCTATAATTGAAGAACGTAAGGAGATGTTGGAAAATTTGAGCTTTCAAAAAGAAGCTGAAGAGCGAAAGTTGCAAGAAGACAAGCAGCAGAAACTCCGAGAAGCAGAAAAAGAAAGGATGGCAAGGGAAACTGAAGAACGGACAAAACAAAGATTGCTGCGAGAGCAGGATGAAATGAAACGAAAAGTAGTGATGGAGAAAATTGAGCAACTTAAGAAAACTGAAATTGGTTGCAGGATTTTTGAAGGAATGGACGAAGCAGAATTGGAAAAATTAGATCCAGATGATTTGTTAAACAAGCAGGTAGAGCAATTGGATCGTGAGAGAAAAGAGCTGCAAGCAAAACTTCGAAAGCAAGAAAGAAAATTAGACCATCTTGAGCGTGCAAAAAGAATAGAAGAGATTGCATTGCTTGAAGAAGAGTACCAAGAACATAGAAAGAAGGACATTGAATTTTGGGAACAGTATGAAAAGGAGAGAATTAAAGCTATCAAAGAAGAGCGTGCTATATCGATCCAGTACAGAGATCGCCTAATAAAGTTGAAGGAAGAAAGAGACAAGTTTCTACAACGACTCAAGAAAGAACGTGCGTCAGTTTACGAAGAAAAATCTGCTGCATTTGAAAAGGTTCTGGAGGAAGAAAGAAAGAAACGTCTGGCGGAGAGAAGAGAGAAAAGAAAAGAAGATAGGAGAGAACAATGGATAAAAGATCAAAAAGAGAAAAAGCAACGAGAAATAGATGAGACACGTAAACGGGAACGTGAAGAAGTATTAGCAAAGCTTGAAGAAATCGAGGCTAAAAAACGAGCTAAAGAGAAGGAAATTGAAGAAAGACTGCGCCGTGAAGAGGCAGCATTGGCTGCTTTAGAAAAGAAGAAAGATGAGGAAAAGAAAAGTCTGAAGGATTCATCTCTTCCTCCTCAAAAGCCCTTGTCCGGGTCGCTGAGAGAACGTGAATCAGAAAGAAAAGAAGGCTGGGGATCAAGACGAGAAGACGGAAAGGAGTCGAGGCCACCTGTTGAAGAAGATATGAACTGGCGCAAAAGAGATGACAAAAAAGAGGATGATGCTTGGAGGAAAAAGCCTAAGGAGGAAGGATCCGGGTGGAGAAAAGAAGATTCTCGATCCTTTCGGGACATGCCACAGGATGGTAGTGGAGATTCGTGGAGAAGATCTGATAACAGAGATCGCCCATTGCGATCAGATGATAATAGGGATCGTTCCTTTAGATCAGATGACAATAGGGATCGCTCATTTAGATCAGATGACAATAGAGATCGCCCATTGAGATCAGATGATAATAGAGATCGTCCATTAAGATCGGATGATAGTAGGGATCGCCCGTTAAGTGATTGGAGGTCTGGGGCTTTAAGTAGAAACAAAGATGATAGGGATATGAGAAGGCCGTTGGGTGATCGGTCTCGAGACCAGAGGGATAGGCCTCCTCAAAGCTTTGAAAGAGATCAATCAGATGCTCCCGATGGCGGTAGAGACCGCTTTGGAAAAGATGGCTTTGATAGATTTGATCGAGGAGGAAGGACTGAAAGAAATACTGGCTCTAGATTTTCCGGTGACAGCTGGAGAAGTGCTAGGAAGGAAGATTCTGCACCAGCAAGTGGTTCTTCCTGGCGAAACCGAGATAGTCTACCAAGCAGTGACCGTTCTGATAGACCAAAGGATCCCAAAGATGATAGAGATTCCTTCCGAAAAGATACACGTAGTAATGGTGATGATGACGGTTTTACAAGAGTGCGAAGATAAATCTGTGACTGTCAACACACCAATTTCAAGTTATAACATTTAATGATAAAAAAAAAATGTGCATCAAGAAATATAATTAACTCATATATATAGCTTTTAGTAAAATAATGTTTAGTGTTGAAGATTTCCTGGTGGTTGGGAACATATGTAAATGGACAAGCAAAAAAAGCCCAAATATAAATGCTGAAATGTTAAAAATTCAGAAATAAATTTATCAGAATAATTTTTCATTGTTAGTCATCTGTTAATTTTTGATTGATAAATTATTTAAAGAACTTCACAGTTTAATTAGTATTCAAAACAATGAGTTCTGTAACCATTTCTTTAATGCACTTTGTAATTCATGTTTGAATTAAAACTTCTAATTAGTAATTAAGACCTTTTTATTGAGATGTCTTTGTTTCCTTTTATATCTTTTTTCTTCCATTTGTTGTTTTATTTCCGAAAAAATGAAATGTAGCATATCACACCCCAAGAGTCAAAGGAGGACTTTTTAAATTGGATTAGCATTAATGCCCCTTTCACTGTGTATGTGTACTGTATGTCAAGTGCATAATTTGGGCCTGGGACTGGCTTTGTGAAATTAATTGTTTAATGGTGTATTAGTTTAAAAAAATTGATGTGTACCTAATTGAAGGCATGAAGATTCAAAAAGCTTCTGTGAAGATATTACAGACTGGGAAAAAAAATGTTTTTTTTTTTAAGATTTTTTTTTTTTTTTTGTTTGCTTGAACCAAATTAATTTGGCTCAAACACTATTTGCAAAGGAAAAAAAAATATTTTCGGAAGGTCATGAAGTTTTTATTAATTAATTAATAATCAATGTGAAGGTTTGTGTTTCTTGATTAGTTAGATATAAATAATCAAGAAGAAAATCTTAAAAATTGATTTCCTTCTAAATTATAGTTTCCAGGGTGTAAAAAAACCAATGATTTTTTTTTAATCCAAAAAATCGGTTTTTTGATTTAAATCAGATTTTTTTTATTTAAATCGGATTTTTTTTATTTTTAAAAAAAAAAAAACTAGAAGCTTCAGTTGTTAATTAATTTTTATTTGTGAACAACTTACCTTTAAGTTTTTAAAAATACAAAAACACCTTTGAAGTAAAGCTGCACTAGTAAAAAAGCCAGAAAAAAGTGTTAGGAGCCAATCTGAAAATAATCCTGTCTACTAGCTAGGAGGATAAAAATCAAATGGGGCAGGAAGCTCAACCCAATCCTCACTTCATTCAGTCCTCCCCTCCCCCTCTTAATTTTGCTTTTGTTTTGTAAAGCTGGAATATGTTCCATTTCAGCCACTAATAAAGACTGCCCCCACCCCCCAGTTGCTAATGCAAGGCATAGAAAATTCATCTTCTGTTTGGTTGTTTTTGTTTTTTCTTTTCACTGAAAGTATATCACACACAATCTATCTGTATGAATGAGTATAGGATTACTTTTCCATTTATTAGATGGAAATCAAAGCTCTAAAAGAAAATGGTAAAAATAATGAAATTGGGATTGTCCAAGATAATTTTTTAATGATTAAACTAAAAAGTGATTTAAATCAATGATTTTTTTTTTAAATCAATTGATTTAAATCATTGACACCGTGATAGTTTCTATAATAAATATAAAATTAAAATCATGTATTCTTAAACATACAATGTATTTTGCTGTACCAACAAATGAATCAGAAGTCTTAAAAAGGTTATCACATATTTTACTCAAAAATAAATACAAAAAAGTTAAAGATTGTAATAGTTTATCAAATGTATGAGTGAGAGTACTTCTAGAAATATAGACAGTATAGGTTTTGCGAAAGTCATTTAAGTTTTTCTTTGTATGCTTTAAGACATTTAGGAATACTTTTTCTTAAACATATGAAAAAAATAATTTTCATTAAAAGCCTTGAATAAAAAAATAAGTTCTGAAGTCTTTCTAACTTTTGATTCTAAGCTGAATAATTCACTTTCTTTTGACTGAAACATTTATTTGAATGATGATATATTATAGGTCTGTGCATAATTAGTGCTCTACTTCTCATTGCAGTTAAAACTTATTCTGAAGTGCAAATATATAGATGTATTCTAAATATTAGTTTCAAAACCTGAAATGATCTATCAAGGCCTGCACTAAGCATTTGTCACCTCACCATAAGCCATAATATCCAAAATTTGGCAAAAAACATTCTGATTTGGCTTATGTATGGTTAACGGAAAATTCTCAGAAATTTTCACTGGGGGGAAAATATAATTAAAATTCTTTGATTAAGGGCCCTGCTCCACATCGTGAGATGTAAACATTTCTAGCCTTGGCGGCCGCCATTGCTATACTACATGAATGAAAGTGCATTTGGTTAAAAAGAGAAGTGAGAAAATACCCATTACTTAATGAAAAAAAAATTAAGTGAAAAAAGCAAAATGGGGGGCAACTAGCAAAATGCTCAAAATTAGCTTTCGGTTGAGGCTTTTGAAGTTCACTATCTTGTAAAATGTAATCATGTCAACAATTCCTGTCCTTTGCGAGATTTTTATTATTTCATTCAAAACTCGGCGGGATTTCGGGAATATAGTTTCTTGGCAAGATCCGAAATAAATAATGGTGCTTTGGCTACTTTACATTGTACTGGAACTTACAATTTATGACATGCTTTGCCGAGTTATTGATTGCTTAGCGAGATTGGAAATATATGTTCAATACTGCTCGTGTATTTACTTATTTTAATTGAGCTTTAAAAAAAAGATTTGACCTTTGGCTAAGTTATGGATTGCTTGGAGAGAATAATACTAGCTAATGTTGTGTAATAAAGTTTTAGTGAAATGTTTTGTGTTTTGATAAATACTTATCATTTTTAAATATAGCAAATTTTTCAAGATAAGCGATAAATAGTAGAGTGTGTAGATTTATTTTACGTATTAATGAATTTAAGTTATGGCTTGCATGTTTTATTTTTGACGGCGTATTCAAAAAATATTTGAATGCTTCATGGCTTTGAGGGTCTAATTTATTTGACAAAGTAAGTAGGCGCTGCGATTTTTTTAGGTACAATAACAGCCACAATTTTGAAAACTCGATACGACCATGAAAACATAGTGTTGCTATTAATTCAGTTCTCAAAATTTCTCGTATAATTGCGAACGGTACGGAACCATTGTCTACGCGTTTATTCAAAAAGATTAGCACCAAAGCCATTTCAAAATGTCCATTAAAATGTAAAAACTCAAAACAACAAATGATATATTCAACCATCAAATCAAATTTCATGTCATCATGCTGCATTTTTCGTCAAAACATCTACTCAACGCTGAAGCTTTTTTTTAATTAACTTTTTTGTCACCTTTAATGCTTATTATGTCTTTTTCAACATCAAAAAAAAAGCTTTTTTTCTTGAAATCAAAAAAAAAAAAAAATCTTTTAAGATTTAAACTATAAAAAATAATTGCAATGCTTAGCGAAATTCACAAAGAATATTGAATGGGAATTTTATGGCCAGTATAGTTTGTTTCCGCTAAATATATCCGTTTAAAGTAAAAATAAGAAATCGCCAAGTAAATAAAACAGAACTTGGCTCATAAAAAGCTTTATCATGATGGGTAATTCTATGCCAACTAAATTAAATAACTATTAAAGCTCTGTTATTTGTTGCCAATCTATCACCCAATCATTATTTCGAATAATGCATCATAATGAGGTATTAATTCCATTTGTTATCCAAATATCCAATGAGAATGTACAGATTATTCTGCCCAGATGGCGTTTTTGTTTTCGGTCCAACATATTCTGCCCAAGTGGAGCATGAGTTCGACCGAAACGCAACCGAAAATGAGCCATTTTACGTTTCTGCCTAATTTTTCTGCTTTACGTCGATGTGGAGCAGGGCCCTAAGACTTCCAAAATTTGGCTAAGACATTTGAAATGAGGCTCATTTATTGGCCAACAACTCAAAATTCTTAGCGCAGGCCCTGTGTATAATAACAAAACCTGCATAATGCAAAAGCTCTAGTCCCATGCATTATAACGGTCTTCTACTGACTACCTTTAGGGAATATTGTCAGACTTTTGAAAAATAACTAAACAACTTTAATACTACTATCAATTTAGCAACAATTTTTTGAGCTTCATATAAATTTAACAATTTAGTCCTCAAATCTTATTTATTCCTCAATTTTAAAGTTAATATTTAAGTGTTATAAATAATTAACTCCTGAAGATTAGTCTAGGATATTTCAGCAAAATCTTTCATTTGTATGTACTTTATATTTTGAATTAAAAAAAGAACAACAAAATATACATAATATCTTATAACTTTTATTTATAATTTTATTTATAAATTGAATAAAAATCTAAATTAAAGACTAGAAAACATGATTGCCAATATCTTTCAATCTCAACAAAGATCCAACTGTATACAATATTTTTCTAAAAAGTATTTTTATTTTTAAATGCAACAAAATTGACTAGATTTTTTTTAAATGCATCTTGATCTTATACAGAATACAGTAAATGTAACAAAAGATAACTTTTGCAAGTATAATACGTAATTGCATTGAAGTGATCATATTTTACATTCATGTACATTAACACAAGCCATGAAATTTACTGTAAACAGCAGTTTTGTCCTTTTCCCAATGAATACTTGTTAAAAAACATCCACTTTTAAGTTAATTACAAAATTAATAATGATTATAAAAGGATTGAGCAAGTGATATATGACTGAAAACCAGAAATAATCATACCAATGAAAACTTGTACAACCACCACTGAAACAAAACTTGTTCATACTATTAAATCTTAAAATTATTGTCCATCATATAGATAGCCCAGAATTTAATAAAATATGTAACCTCTCTCTGCTGTATGCATCTTAGAGCTCTGACTTTATACTGTTGATTATATACTCTAAGATTACAACTCCTAGAAATCTATACTAGGAGCAAATGGGAATAGTTTTCAGATTTAAGCAGGGCTAGGCTGAGCATATGTGATGAAATTGTCGTTTTAGCAAAAAAAAAAAATCTATTTTGGGAAACAGAAAATTCTTCAATATTTCCACAGGAAAAAAAGTCCTCAAAAGAATGTTAAAAATTCTACAAAAGAAAAAAAAATCTTTAAAAAAATGTTGAATTTAACTGTGTTGAATATGTACAGAGGGATGGTGTATTTGGAAAAAAAAAACTAATAGATGCGTCCACTTCTGTCTATAAACCAGGTGTTAGCCTCTGCATCTAATTGATGGTCAAACAGTATAAATCTTATAATCTGCTTTGAATACCATGCTATAGATACACAGTATAATAGTCAAGTTAAACAAAAGCTTTTTAGTGGTGTTGTGAAAAAAGTATAATAAAAAGTAATGAACAGTAGAAGAGTATTCAATAGTGGAAAATCGAAAAAGTAAATAGTACATCATTCGAAAATATGAAAAGCTTATATTTCAATAGCAAATTGTTTTGACATATAACTATTAGTCAAGTCATTCATTCAAAGATGAACATTGTTTTACATTTTTAAAAACAAGTTTAAAAAATTTAATTTGATTTTAAAAATTACACACAAAAAACATTAAATTGAATGCAAGAGACATTTTAATCATATTAGACATTTAAACAGACACATACAGTTAGCTTTTTAATATTCTTAAACAAAATATTTCAGTTTCAATCTCTTTTGAATGAACTTTAAAAAAAGAAATCCAAACGTGAAATCTTTATGTAAACGTGAGGAAAATTATTTTCATTCAAAAATATATAAAAACAGTATAAAATATAGGCTTTATTTCTCTTACATAATCATTCAAAATTTTGAAATATGATTGTATAACTCGAGGGTGTCCAGCTGAAAACAACTCAGAAATTCTGTGATGATAGTAAAAGATTTGAAAATGATAAGAAGTGCCTAATCCTGGATATGTTCTTTTCATACTTTAGCATGTAAAAATTTCAGTTTAATAGAAAATACTCTGTGTAGCAAACTATCCTAAAAATAACATGTAACATTATGTGTGACGACCAGGCATCTCTCCCATGCATCACTGGAAATTGAGCTTTGTAAGTGGCTGAAACAGGTTTTAAATAACCCGAGACGGCACCTTGTGTCCATTGCTGTTGAATGGAACTAAGTTTTAGGATTCTGACCTTGAGCTTGTTCATATTATGCCCAACTTTAAGCTGATATTTTTCTATATTTGCCTTTTAAAAAATAATAATTAAAATGGTAAAAATATTATCATTGGTTATTGCACCTGTCTTATTACTTATTTAGATTTCCGTAATGATTGGTAAAGTTTTTTAAATAATAATGCTTCGGAGGCTCAATGAGCTAATAAATATTCACATCCTGAGAAATTTGTCATAATTTTTAAAGTATGCCAACAAATGGCGTTGTTATTGGCAATATTCCCTGAAACCATCCAATATATCAATTTCTAAAAGTTTAAAATGCAATATCATTGCAAACAAGCAATGATGTAAGAGAAAAAGAATTCCAGTTTTCAATTTCACTGGACACCCTTGTTTGTTGCACATTACAGACAGGAAAATACAAGACACATTGTGCACAAAGGGATATGTTTCAGAAATTTAAATGCTCTTATCAAATTTGGCATTTAGGATATATATTTATTTCAGAAAGTTAACATCCGCAGGATTTTTGTTGGGAAGGTTGTCCCTCAGATTGCAATTGCATACCTGGCGCTCCACGCCTCCTTCCGGGCAGGGTGCCTCCGTCTACTGTTTTCTGTATTCTCAACATGACCATATCTAAGAGTGTATCAAATGCTTTAGTGACGTTATGACCAGTGATTGCGCTTGTTTCAAAATATGGAAGCCTAGAAATCGGAAATAAAATAGTAACTAATCATAAAGCAATAGTCCAAGCGCTAGCAATGTTGAAAAAACAACAATTTTAAGACATGGCTCTTTAATATATGGGTCATTCCAGCGAAAATGGTACAAATCATGTTCGAGACTTTAGAATTTTTTAAAATCAATTTTAATAACTACCACCCATTAAGTGTATTTTTTATTGGTTCTCTATTTAATTTTGTGCCATCAAGTATCAATTCGAAAGTTATTGTAGTTATGAATTCGCCATAATTAGAAAGTAGACACAAACAAAATGTAAGGTTACCTTGTATCTTGTAACAGAAGAAGAGAAAAGATGACAGTGTCCTGCAAGGGAAATAGATCACCAACTAGCTTCAAATGCACTGGCTACGAATTCTTTCTAAAATGTGCATTTAAAATTAAACTGCAATGTAAGAAGTGCAACATGACAACAAAATAAATTCACACGGCACTGCAACAAAAGAATGCTTCTGATCACCATTTCTTGCAGATTATTACGACAAATCTAAATGAAAAAAAAAAATCCCAAGAAACACAATTAAACTAATTATCCATGTCCCTGAAAGTAGATTATTTCTATTGTTTCGAATTGGTCCACACGTTTCTGTTACTAAGCCCTTTTGGAACAAAAATAAGATCAATTGCGTTTCAATCTGATAAGATATTTAAAAAAGATAAAGGTAGTGATAAATCTGCCGTGATTTAGGCTTGCTACATTGAATTTATGTAGTTCAACAACCAGAGGTGAAGCCTCATTCTTTCTATGGAGTAGTTAATTAGAACTGTCTGGATGACCAGTTCCACATATTGTTACAAGCGTCGATATTTTCATGATGAGAAAAAATAATGATTTTTTCTTGCGAAATAGCAGACAGAACTTACAGTTTTAGGCTGTTTTATTCACACTTGATATTGTAGCTTGTTCTAGATGGATTTCTAACTTTTCTCACTGTGTGATTATAAAGAAAGTTTTTAAAAGCTTTATTTGTCCACTCCTGTTACACAGAAGTGACTCGAGTTCAGATTCAAAATAGTTTAAAATCGCGTTCATAAATGTGGGTCACTGTGAGCTAGTTATTTAGCACTTTAATATACACAAATACATGGAATATACTCAATAAACACAATAGATATATATATGATTACTATGTATGAATAATACAATTATTTAAGTTGCGATCATCTTAAGTAAAGAAAGTTTGCAGTATACATGATACTTAGATACCATTTTCATTGGAATGACCCATATCTTGTGCCTCAGTGAATGGCTCTTTTTTGGTGCTCGAATGTAGAGCATGCGGCTTATGTCTAGGAAAGAATGCGGCTAAGAAAGAGTGCTGAGTTGCATTTAATTTACAGTGCTTCCTCTGCGGACAAGAGCCGGGCTCAGCCCGGAGAAAAACCACACTCACACGGTTTTCTTCGGGTGGGGCCCACTTTCGAAAAACTCACTGTGTCAGCTAAAGCTGGGTTTTTACTCAAAATTGAGTAGGCGATAATGAAAACACCGATGTATATCACAGAACAAACTCCAAAACTAAATATTACAAATATTTTGATCCATACTAAGCCTAGACATCGAGATTGGTCAATTTAGTCTTAGTCAATACCTCTGATTCAAAATTCGCCATCATCTTTTCCTGACAGTTTATTAGGTATTAAAAATAAAACTGCACTTGAATTTCACTTTTTTTTTTTTTAATACTTTAAAAAAATAATAATTATTTCAATCTTTGAATAAAATTTAGTATCAATTTAAAATATAATTTTAATTTGAAAATTTTAATATTACAATGCTTTTTCCAAATTTGTTGAAGAAGAAGTTCTGTTAGGCGTCATCTTTAGTAAGGTCAGAGTGAACTCATTTCTTCTGCGGCGAGTCTCCCTGAATCTATGAAATGTAGTATTAGGGGGGATTGTTAGAGGTTTTATGTTGTGGTGAGTTTGGTGTATGGTGATGTTTAGGAGTGGGGTGGGGAGGGGTGGGGATGGAAGTTTTTTTTTTTTTTTTTTGATGGGGGGGGGGTGAAAGGAATGGGGGGTATGGGAAGGGAGGGTGGGTGGGGGTGGGTAGGGGGGGGGTGGTGGGAGAGGGGTTTGGTGGTTGAGATAGGTGGGGTGTGGGGGGGGGGGGGGGTGGGGGGGTTGATGGTGTGGTGGGGGGTGGGGGGGGGGGGGGAGGGGGTGGGGAGGGTGGTGTGATATGTGGGGGGAGGTGGGGGTGGGGTGGGGGGGGGGTAGGGGGAGAAGAGTGTATATTATGGGGGGGGGGGGGAAGGGGGGGAGTGGGGGGGGGGGGGGGGGGGGGGGGGGGGGGAGAGGGGAGGGGAGGAGGGGGGAAGGAGGTGGGGGGGGGAGGGGGGGGGGGGGGGGGGGGGGGGGGGGGGGGGGGGTGGGGGTGTGTGTGGGGGGGGGGGGGGGTGGGGGGGGGGGGGGGGGGGTGGGGGTGGGGGGGTGCGGGGGGGGGGGGGGGGGGTGGAGGGAGGGTGGGGGGGAGGGGGGGTAGGTGGGGGGGGGGGGGGAGTGGGTGGTGTGGGTGGGGTGAACGGGTAGTGGGTGGGAGGAGTGGGGTGGTGGGGGGGGTGGGTGGGGGGGTGGGGGTGGGGTGGGGGTGGGGTGGTGGGGTGGGTGGGGTGGGGGTGGGGTGGGTGGGGGGGGTGGGGTGGGGGTTGGGGGGTGGGGGTGGTGGGGGGGGGTGGGTGTTGGGGTGGGTGGTGGGGTGGGGGGGGGGTGGGGGGGTTTGGGTGGGGTGGGTTTTTGTTATGTTTTTAGGTGTTGTGTGGAGAGTGATGAGTGATGTTTGATTGAATGGATTTGATGTTTTTAGTGTATGTGGGGGGTGAGTTGGATTTGATTGTGGATTTGGGATTTAGTTGTGGTTGGGGGGAGACGATCGTGGATCTGGTGTGGTATGGTTATAGGATAGGATGAGTTTTTATTTTCTTGATTGAGTTTGCATGTGTTAGACAAAGTGTATAAATTGTGATTATGGAAGTAATTCGAGATATTAGTATATGTGTTTAAGGCTTTTCATCTTATTTTGACAGTTGATTATAAGAACCCACATTGATTTTTATTCAACTACATATATGGTAATCCTTGATTTGTGTAAGTGTGAATAACACTGCATCTAAAAGCAAAAAGAAAGTAAAGATTATGCAGTTTCCCCACTAGTTCATTGCATAAGTCTCAATTTTTAAACAATGTGCATAGGTTATCAGCACAGTCCCCGAGTTAACGTTTTCTCGCTTACTACGTTTTTTATCACTGGACCGACTGGAAACGTAAAATTGAGATTCTACTGTAAGTCATTTTAAGCATGGTCAAATTAACGAGGATGATAGACATGAAAGGATACTTAATGTAGCAGTTTTTAACAGAAAACAACAACCCAGAATCATTGGGAGATCTTACCCATACTTCTCTGCTTCTTCTCTAAGTTTTTCTTCCTTCATGAATCGTGTGTCCTCTAAATCTGCTTTATTACCGCAAAGCACAATATCTGGATTGTCACAGTAAGCATGGGTCTTTAATTGCTCTAACCAGTTACGAATATTAAGAAACGATTGTTCATTTGTGACGTCAAATAATAAAATAAAGCCCATGGCATCTCTGTAGAAAGCTGTTGTTAAACTTCTAAACCTGGAAAGAAAGGTAAGAGTACATTTTTTTAAGTAATTAGTAGGATATTGCCATAACTACATAATGAAGATTTTTAACCTCACAAGATAAAAATTTCGTTTGTATAAATTAAATAATTTTTATTTATTTTTATCTTTTTCTTTAAGTTTCGAAATAGTCAAGTCTCAATAACTCCGACTTGAATATTCCTTTATCTGACTATATGCAGTGGGTCCCAAACTTTTAAGCAGGCTCTGGAAACTTCTTATGACTGGAATTACAAATGACTCGAAGCTTTTACCCTGTTCATTATTCAAGTTATTGAAACTCAACTGTATTTGCATTATTATGATATAAAAACACAAAGTGGTTTGAAAGAGCACCCCCCTCCCCCTTGTTATCAATGTTATATTCAGTATTTCAGGGCCCCCATAACCATAAAGGCCCGGAAAGAGATTGAAAAATACACAGAACAAATGTTTTACTTAATTCTGTGATAGACAAAGGGAACCCTAAAATTACTTTAGGACGCACCCCCAATCCAGTAAATCTGCTACTGGAAAAAGTTGCAATAATATTTGGCTATTTCAAGATTTGTGTATTCTCTCACATTCTAAAACTCTTCATTCAATGTCTTGCTCTTTAAGTTATGGTATTTTATGTATACCTAATTAATGTGAAAATAGTTTCGAATGAAATTTGTTCACACACACTAAAGGCAGTCTTCAATTGATCAATACACAAATAAAGATTCCACTAAAATGTATTTGAACTTCGTTGAAGTTTTCACGCAAAATTGGCTGACCTTTCCTGTCCGGCAGTATCCCATAATTGGAGATGAACCCTTTGACTTCTCCCAGCAAGGCCATCTGAATGCTGAGAACGGTACACCTGGAAAGACACATAAAATAAGATTTTGTTCTGTGACTCTGCTACAACAAATACATAATCTGTGGTTAAAATTCTAAATGTAACAAGGAATGAAATCTAAGTTTGAAAATGACCTAGGTACAGAATAGTAATTATAACATGTAAATTCTTGCATTGCAACTTATAAACAACAATATTATTTTAATATCAACTTTAACAACAACAATATTAATTTATTGAAAAGGGTACAAAGAAGGGCTACAAGGTTAGTAAATGGATTTTTTAATTTAGACTGTGATTCCAGATTTAAAATGCTTGATATGTATAGTATGGAGCAAAGGAGAATCAGAGGGGACATGATTCAGTTGTTTAAATTTATTAAAATGAATGATGTTATGGGATTAGATTTTTGCACAGAAAGCAGGACAAGGGGTCATTGTTTTAAGCTGTTCAAATCTCAGGCTAATCTGGAAATTCAGAAAAATTACTATTTCAGCAGGGTAGTGGGAACTGGGAACAGTTAATTGGAAGATGCGGTAAGAAGCAATGGAGTAGATGGCTTTAAGAGGGCCATTGATCTTCATTGGGGTCTTTAATTTGACTAGGACCAGCCCAGTTGGGTCCAGAGCCTGTTGCTGGTCATTTGTCTTTGTATTTGTATAATCAATACTCATGTCTGGTAACTAGATTAAACACCATATTTACAAAAATTGTGAAACTTTTTTCGGTCCAATTAAAAGAAAAATCAACATAATTAATAAATATTTTTAGTTCTTTTTAGTCTACTTAATACATTTATTACTTTTTTTTATTAATTTAGAAATGTGATTTTTCAGGCAGTATTGTTATAATTCTAATGAAATATAAATTACAGTTATTTAGCACAAAATAGCATTAAGCAAAATACTAGCACCTGAAATGTCTTTAAACAATTCTTTTTCACATGCAAAAAGTAACTCAAAAAAAGACAAAGTAAAAATAATAACAAAAAATATTCATCTATACTTCAGAGAACAATGTTAAAACTTTGAAACAGAAAATTGTTATTAGAGTTAAGAATGCTTGTAGATTTCACTGCATGTGGCTAAAACCAAACAATTAAAAACAAGGGGAAAAATATTTTTTTATAAAATTGATTTAGTATTTTTTATTTTGATACATTGCATATAATCATCAATAACAGTTTCTACACATATCTCACATTCTACAACATATACAGACGAACCACTAACAATTTTGGGTTTTATAGGTTTAGATAAACTTGTTATGTCACCTAATAAGTTAGAAACTTTCTTAGCTATAACCAAAAAATATCAACAGCAATAAATAAAATACGAAAATTACTAGTAAAGAGCTTGGAAAAAACGAATTTTACTTACAACACGTTTTTCACTAAAATCAATTCCAACAGTCGATATAAATTTTCTATTGAAAACTCCATTCGTGTATTGACATAGCACACTTGTTTTGCCTACACCTGAATCCCCCAGAGCCAGAAATTTAATCAGGTAATCATAGTCCGGAGTAGATGAACTATTCACATTGCTCATACCTAGAACTAAAACAGCATGCATTTTAGAAACAGCAAAATTAAATGCTTAGTCAAGCAATGGGAAACAAAGCACTGGTTGAATGACATATTCTCTACATAATGAACACTCTACATAATGAAACTGAACAGAAGAAGCTATTGCGGATCCAGAAAATTTTCAAGGAAGGGGCAGTTGATTTTATTACTTGTTTTTTACTATGTATGGATACTGGTTTGCAAATACTGATCACATAAGTTTCTGACTTCAATTTTGAAACATTTACGGGGGAGAACCCAAACTTCTTTCCTGAAACATCATTAAAAATCGTCTACTTTGCTGATTGGGATAGGGCTGCCTCAAGGGAGGGGCGATCGTCCCATCGCCTCTCCTTTGTGAATAAAAAAATAATGCTGTACAAAGTATTCTAAAAATTATGTAGAAGTATTTTATAAATTTTAGAACTTCCTTAATATACAAATAGCCTTATTACTTGAATATGAATAAATTTCTTGATACATTCATTCATTTCGAGTCCTATAAGCCTCGACCAAATAAATCTGGTAGAGCAGCAGGATTTTCACTAAGTACTAAAAATTATTGAAGGAATTCCAGCTGTTGATAATCTTGCTGAAAATTATTAATATGTTATGAAAGAGTTTGATAGGAAAATAATACACATTGAAGATCAAGTAATTCTTGTTGCAAGTTGTTAAAAAACATTACTGAGCACAAGTACTTCCTCACTTATATAAAAATCATTGCTGTGTAGTAATTTTTTCTTACAAAATGTGAGAGATATCAGTAAAAAAAAATAGCATTATTAATACAACAAGATTTTTGTTACTTTTTGCATCTATTACATATTTTTTTTTAAATGCCGACCTTTGAGGGTCTTGAGCTACCTCTAAAAGTTAAAATTATGAGCTAAAATTTCAACTATTATTTTTTACATGGCTAGAACCAAAGAAGAGGGTAGCATTAATAAAAATATTTTCTTTTTTGAAAAAAGGGTTTTTGGACCACCCTACTGATTAGCCATATCAATTACTGAGCCCCACAGAAGATTCTTACTCCAGGATCCCCCCCTCTACCGCCCCTTGACACATATCAGTGGTTTTTAATAGATGGGCTTATAAAATTCTGGTATAATAAAAAGCCCTACGGGGCTAGTGCTACATTAATGTAAAATGGTTTTCCTAATCTCAATTTTATTAGCTTGTAGTGGATGAAATAAGTTAACTGATTATGAGTTATGAAAACAGTTTGTAACACTTCATAAATGATAAAAATATGTCACCCAAAGAGTTAGTTTTTCCTGTTGGACATGCATAATTCGGCCACATATTTTTGTTGAAAAATATATAATTATGTAATGAAATGTCATATGCTTCATTTGAGTACCTACTAGAGCAATCTACTCTTTTAGTTCAATTTTCAAAATCACAGAGAAGAAACTACAGCAGGAATCAACAATCCTTAACGAGAGAAAGTAAGAAAATACAAAAAAAAAAAAAAAAAACATGCATGCTTTGATAGCTTTTTAACTTTGTAACAACATAAATAAAGAAATATAAACTGTAATTTTGTTTTACCTACTTTTTATATTGTTGACAAAATAATCTTAAGAGTGGAAGGGTTCGGTACTTTTTAGAAAACATCATTTTTCAGTTTTTATAAAATTCTAAAATGCTATTTAAAAAAATTTTCCATAAAGCTTACGACATTTGGATTTTTGCATAACCAAATGAAGCATGTTTTATCATTGGACAAGCTATTTCCTTTTTAATATTGACGAAATTATGGGAAGAAAATGAATATGAGGACCCAACTTTGGTGCACCTTTTCCCTATTAATTTTGCGATAGAAACTTTTTACAGCAGATCTGATTTTAAAGTAAAGAGATAACAAAGTATAAAATGCATACGACAAATCAAACATAAATCCACTGCCAACATTTTATACTTTATACGATAATTTTCTGTCCCAATAACTAACACAATTAGTCATGTCACGAATAAAATAATTGCGAAGCTATTTTAACATACAAACGGAACATAAAGTATACGTGAATCTAAGAAAGTGATTATCCATTTCTTAGTCGACGTATGCTCAGTTTCGTTCTTCTATAATTGTCACGACAGGAAGTTCAAAATCAATATAAAATTTTTCAAGGATTTGAACATTTGAAACGGTACGGACACTGTTTGAAAAATTTAGTTGAAACTTTTTCAAAGAAATATACAAAAATGATGACTAGAATAAATTTACGAACATTCTTGAATCTTGAGAAAGATTAACGGAAAAAGCAACAGTTGCTTACCCCTTCGAAAACAACAGGTGGAAAAGATTACGAAACAATAAAAAAAAAATACGCGAATTACTATCCAAAGCGAATTTTCAGCCTAATGGTATACGTGCTGCCATCTATTGCCAAATATTAAGCTAATGCTATAATAAAGAAAAATGATTTTCATGCTACACTAAATACAGTCACAGAAAAAAAGAAGTGGAAAATCATACATTGAAAAAATTTCCTGATAGTTCTTATGAAATGATAATAAAAGTTTTCATGTAATATATTGTAATAACATCGTTGAAAAACATTCAATAAGAAAAACATCTTATATATTAATGAAATGAATGCATATTTTTTTTTCACTCGTCTACAGTGATGCATGAAAGGAACAATTTTGATTTTTATATTTCAATTAAAGAAACATTTAAATGAGTATTAATGAAATAATTTCTATCTCTTGTAATTTCATAGTTCGTGTTTTCACAACTAGATGGCGACTGCATCTATTGTTTACTTTTTCAGCTCTCCACGCTGCTTGATTAGCTCTCTCAGCGAGAGGAATTTTATCTAAAATCTTCTAGAATATCATAAATCTTATTGATAATCTGCAGATGCTTCGAGATAAAGTTTCTTTTCTGATGCTTTGAAAGAGCAGCGTGGTTTCAAGACTTCTTTTTTCCGTTACTTGAAAAAGTTTGAACATGTCTTTTGTTCCTATTCCAGAAAACAGTCATTTTTCATTTCAAAATTTACCCTGTGGTATATTTAGTTTACCAGATGATGTAAGACTTTTTTTTTTTTAATTAATATTAACTCATTCATTTGTTTTGTATAAAGTATTTATTTTTTGCTTTTTATTTTTCTTTCGTTTAGAACAAGCCGAGACCCGGAGTAGCAATAGGAGATCAAATATTAGATTTGTCTGTTGTTAAGCATCTTTTCGTTGGACCTGAGTTAAAGGACCATCAAACTGTTTTCGAAAAAGTAATTATTTTAATTCCTGCATTATCCTGAGTTTCTGATTAAAATCATTGTTATCAATTATTTTTATTATTATTTTAAAGTTTGCTCTCCTTTTTCCTCCCCTTAGTTTAGATATACGGGTAATATTTATATGAAGCAAGTTCTCTTTAAAATTGTGTATTAGTCCCACACCCAGAAATCTGGATTTTAAAAACAAAATAATTATATGCTTTTGATGCTTTACTTTCATTAATAATTCAATTTGATGAATTTTAGATATAAAAATTAAAGTTTTCCTTGTACACTAGACTCCTGAATATCTGAATAGATAGAGTAATAGAGATAAGCCTTTCACACAAATTGATAACATTTAACACATTTAAATATCAGTATTTTCCAACAAAGATTGCAATTAACAATGAATTATCAATTTCAGGCTCACCTATTTTATTTTAGCACGAAATAAGTTATAAACAATTATAATTAGCTATGTGGTATTTATAAGCACAGGGGCAAGGTCCGGTAATAAGCTAGTTGATCATAATATCTTGACTCCTATTTTCGCCATTTAATTTATGAGAGAAAAGTTCATTTATTTGAGTAGGCATTTATACAATAACCTAATGATTTTAATCAAGGCCGTATTTATGGGGTGGGTTTTTAGGGTTCAAACCACCTCCGAAATTTTCAAAACTATAACACAAAGACTTTTTATGATTTCTCACTGAAAAAATTATTTGCTATTTTATTTTAATTTTCTTATTTACTTTGAATCTGCCTTTGAAAAATGAAATAATCATTATTGAATAATTGTACAAATTGGTTTTTTTTTCTGGAGTGTTTATATTTTTATTGTAGTTATTGCAAACATAATTTCTTAACAATACACTTTTTGCTTCGAATTTTTAATACCATTTTAAAAAAAAACACCAAAATTCTTCAAATTTTTAAGTACCAAACTCTTTTTGTAACACATCTTATAAGTGTCGTAAGATTAGAAATTTTGAAAGTACTCTATCAAATGCACGTAAGTAAATTCATCTATTCAGTTTATTTTTTACTTCATTGAAAAGATGAGTCATTTTCTTTTTGCATTTTTCATGTTGCTACCCTTTTAGCATCTATTGTAAAAAAAATCAGTATAGAACATGAAATCAAATTTTTTGACTTAATAGATTTCATGAGAAATAGGTTTGGAAAAACCCTCCCTGAAGCTAATGTCTGGTTATGGCCCTGATTTTAATGATTAATGTTTCAAAAGAAGCTTCATGTCCGAGTGTCAAATTATTTTTCAATTATTTATTTTCTCTTATTAATTGTTTAATCTTTTTCAGAATACGTTGAATGATTTTATGTCATTAGGACACAAAAGTTGGAAAGAGGCAAGAAAGACAATTCAATCTCTTCTTTCTGCTGATAATCCACTCCTTAGAGATGATGCTGTTTTGCGTTCCAGGTAATAACTTTCACTGCATTCTTTAAGTTTTTTTTTTTTTTTTAATTATTCAAAGTGCAAGAGAAAAAGTCAAACATCTCATTGCAAAATCTAAAAAGAAAAGAAAAAGTCAGATGCCTCAAAATAAAAGCATGCCATTTGTCACTGAAATATCTAAACTTAAAGAGCCAGCGCATCGAGTCGAGCATTTCTTGAGAATGTGTAGTAACTAATTAAAGTAGTAGTAACTAATTAAACTAATTTGTCAGGTTATGTTATGTGTTAATTATATTATTATCATGATGCAAAATCAAAAATCAATGGTATTAATGAAATATGTTGTCCTAAGAAGGTAGCTCTTTAAGTTTTTTGAATATTGGTTTCCTTTCTTTTTCAGAGCACTTGTACCTCAAGAAGCTGCTAAAATGCATTTACCAGTTGCGATTGGTGTGTGAACATTTTGCTTTCTTATACTTTTACAAAAATTGTGATGTTTAAATGGTACAGATATTTATGGATGACTATATGTGGACATTTTTTGTATTATTATTATTATGTTTAGCACATTAATTATATTCATTTTAAGTTTCATTTAAGTTTTAAATCGTCGATAACAAAACGGAATGGAAGTTTATCTTTAGGTTTTTGTGACAACTATAAAAATATTGAATAACTTTAGTTTAGAAGTAAGTTTACATGGTCTTAATTATTTCTTTAATAATTTTCCTTTAGGTGACTATACAGATTTTTATTCATCTTTAAACCATGCCACCAACGTTGGAATTATGTTCCGAGGAAATGATAATCCCTTACTGCCAAATTGGTAAAAATAAAACATTAATACTTTATTCAATTTTAATTAAAAATGGGTATTTTGTGAAGGTTAAATTTTGTTTATAATGTGTCGAATTTAAAGAACAGAAATGAAATCATTACAGTGTTTTGTAATTAGAGGCAAGTGAGGAACATGCTTTAAGAGCCATTGTTTTGAGTGTTAGACACTGTGTCATAGTAATTTTATTTGATTTTTTTTAATGTGAAATTAACGCATGATAAGTGAAAATTTTGACATTTTCAGCCCTCCAAAAAAATTTGTTCGCTGAGTACAATTGCTCAAAATTTAAGGCTGTGTTGCACTGTGTTTGGCAAAATAACTACAAGGTACATTTCTGTGTGCTGTTGTTTTTTACTTCATCACCACATTAGGGTTATGTTTAAATTTATTGATTGTTATGTTTCAGGTTTTGATTTCTCCACTAGTAATTTGGTTGGGTATTGTAGATTTCTTTTATTTCATCTCCCAAATACTATAAAGAAGGTGTGTGACATGAAAAATGTTTAGGTTTTGATTAATTGTAAGGGAACAAGCTCCTCTGACTTTTTCAAAATCTGCAGTTTTAAATTGCAATTACCTCAAAATATATCACTGAGTGAAAAACAATATTTATACGTTATTGTACCTGGATATGTTTAAAGTAGCCTGAGGTCTCTTTTAGTTTGCAAGGATTTATTTAGAATCTTATTTATAAAGATAATTCACCACTGTAAAATGGATTCAGTGGGATATATCTCTTTTGTGTTTAACTTTTATTATTACCGTATTACCCCGCATTAGCTGACAAGCCGCAAAATTCAAAGATCACCAGATTTTCAATAACCCTTACCTGGTCCTTTCTGCCATGCCGGAAAAACTGAGGCTAAGAAAAATTATAATAATTTAATACTCTAACAAATACATTTTTGACTTAAAAAATAATATAAGTTCTATACTGGAGTGCTGAGCACAAAGGTTTTATCTGCACTTATCAGAATTGAATTATTGTCACCAGGTAATTATTTATAGCATGTGTTACCTAAATATATTGTGTTATGGCTATTTGTGAACGGCAAGTATTAAAATAAAATTTCTGTAAAACTGGTATCTAAATGAAATGCATAGAGGCATGAAACTTTAAAAAGTTGTTCCTCATTTTGAGCTCAGCTGCAGATATCACTTTTGTGCTCAAGACGGTAATATAGATCATTTTATTGGTATTAATAAACGGTTTAATTTTGGAAAAATGTTAATAAACCATAGCAAGACACTGTCAAGCCACCACGGTTCTTCTCATCTCTGTGATCTGAAATTTATTGTTTTTTTTATTTTTTTTAATGTTTGCTAAGGGAAAGTATTTATTTTTCCTGGCAGTGGTTGAAACTGAGCGGGGAAATTTACTTTTGTTTTGTTCGAAAATGAACCTTGAATTCTCCTGCATGCCAGAAAATTTGAATTTCTGAGCGTGCTGCTCAACCTCACTTTCCGGCATGCCAGCTAATGCAGGATAATACATTTTTTTATGTATTTTACCATGTGTAGTATGTGTCCTGTATGTAGCTCTACAAGCTTTCAGTGCATTCAAATTTCATGTGTTATTTGTAGTTTTTGAAAATATTATGTGAAAGTTCTATTGAAAAGAAATTTTGTTTTTTTCACAGGAAATACCTACCTGTTGGATATCATGGTAGAGCATCCTCCGTAGTTGTATCTGGTACACCCATCAGAAGGCCTAATGGACAGAAAAGACCTGATGACAGTAAGTTTAGAGATAGCAGTTTATTTGTTTCTATTTAGCTCTCCTCTCTCAAAACACAAACTTTAAAGCAAGCTGGAAGCAGTTTAAAATTATAAACCAAAATGTGACATCATAAGTGCGAAAAGTATGAACCAAATTTCAAAGGAAATATTAATTTTCTTGAGTAAGAAATTTTTGCTTAGAACTTTTTTAACATTTTTTTTTCCTCCCAAACCAAACTTTTCATCTTAAATATTGTTTGCATGTCTGTCTACGTACTGAAGTCGTGGAACAAATTTTCAGGGCTACAGTTTGTGATTGCGTGCTAAAAGGAAAAGTGCTTCTTTATAGTGTATCTGTTTTAAATTTTAAAAAATGAATTGTTGATTTTTGTTTTTATGGTAAAATTTTTCTGTTTTCAATGTCATCTATATTCATTGCATTAGGTCAACCACCTCAATTTGGACCTTGCCAACTGATGGATTTTGAGTTGGAGATGGCTTTTTTTGTTGGAGTGCCATCGAAACTTGGAGAACCAATTAATATAAGCCATGCACAAGATCACATTTTTGGGATGGTTTTGATGAATGACTGGAGTGGTAAGGAAGTTATTAGTATTTTAAATTTTTACAGCATTCCCAGATGTAAATAGTTGTTTTTTAGAAATCTGTACCTCAGATTAAAAGTCAAAAATAGTCTGCAAGATAAACCAATATTAGATTAACCTCAAAATCTGAATTGGCACCTTAAACTGATTAAAAAAGAAAAAAGATGCTGAAACGAAGGCCACCTGTGCATTAAATTTATAAAATATGGTATGGATCTTCAGTAAGTAAAATTTACGATATAGTCGGACCTCCATATATCAAAGTAGCAACTTGCCGGATCTTGATTTCATCATAATTATTCCTAAAATATTAATCTTAAAGCTTCTTTTGAAGATGAAACTCTGTTTGTAATTTATTTGTAAAGTACATATGAAAGTTAATAATTAGGAAAAGAATTAATAAGAAAAATTTGTTTATTACTTTTAAATAAACATTAATCCAGGCATTGGTTACAATGAGCGGAGTTCTTTAAAAAGTTAAAAAAGAACCATGGAAGTCTTGTGGCCTTTTCAAGCAATTTATAAAAATATTAATGACCCCCCAGAAATGTCAATAGCCCCTCCTGACCCCCCCCCTCCTGTTCCCTTCACTGACACATGCTTGGAGCATGAAGTTTGAAATTTATTCATTCAACTCTCATAAAGAAAATTTCAAAGATCCTCAAGTTAGTTGGGGGTTTTCCTCTAAATGTCTGTCAAAAATGGATTTAAAATCTCATTTAGGAAGATAATTCACCGCTGTAAAATAGATTTAGTCGGTTTGATCTCTTTTTATTTTACTCTTACTCTTAGTATATGATTGTTACTTAAGTTAATATTATTTTATGTATGAAACCTGGCTTTAAGTGGTTAAAATAAAAATATAAAAATTTTATGAATGAATGTTGTATATTTTTAAGTATGTTTTCAAATATTTCTTAAGTAATATTGAAATTCTTTTAGCACCATTTAATTTCAGCTTCATGTTTTCAGTGTAATTCATTTTCTCATGTTTTCTGATTACTTGCTTTTACTATTATTATAGCTAGAGATATCCAGAAGTGGGAATATGTTCCTTTAGGACCCTTTTTAGGCAAAAGCTTGGGCACTACTATCAGTCCATGGATCGTCACCATGGATGCTTTACAGCCTTTTGTCTGTGAGAATGTACCACAAGATCCAGTACCATTTCCTTACCTTCAACATTCTGATCCATATAATTTTGATATTCACTTGGAAGTTTCTTTACGTCGTAAGTATGTTTCTTATGTCTTGACAATGTTGTACTGTGCTGCTTTAAGGGAATTTAGAATAATTCAAAACTTTTTATATTTGACTTGTATTGAAATACTGTCAACCCCGCTTAAACGAATACTGTCGGTTCCAAGAAATATTACTCCATTAAGTGGGGTATTTGTTTAAGCGGGGATTTTTACCATAGTGCGCCTATTGCATGCGAAATATTCGATTTCAGGATGTTTTATTCGTATAAGCAGGGTATTCGTTTATCCGTTACCCGATTAAGCAGAGCAGACTCAGTATATTTTTCTTACTTTCTTTTTACCCTCATAATATTACTCATAGTTTATTTTTATTTCTGCGTGTGTATTTGTTTTGCATATTACTTTTTATGATTGTAAGACTTTGATGTCAATGGGTCATTTTTTGAATTCATTTATTTAACTTTTAGATTTCCATAAAATATGTGAATACAGTACAACCTCGTTTTATACTGGTTTATTTTATATGAATTTGATTATACACCGTTTAAGATTTCATACCATTACTATATATTCTATGGATCATTTTTGATTTTATATTTTACTCAAATGTGCCATTGCAAACAGATAAAAGTTTTATCCTAATTCAAAGGCCAAACTGCTGACCTCACACAATATTCAATTGGTGTGCACATAATTCATTTTGGAGTGCTAATAAGTGAGCTTCGGGCACTGGAGACATTTTTGTGATTAGTTCCAGAGCTCTTTCACAGAAGTGAAGGTATTAGGCCTGTCATTTCAGGGGGTCCTAGTTTTGAGAAATCAATGCATTTACATATAAGTGGGCGTAGTTTTTGCTGTTTTCCTGTAAAATTGCAGTGTTTGCACCCCTTGACCCCCCCCCCCCCTTGCAAAATTTTAAATGGCGGGCCAATTCAGAGCTCTAGAAAAAAAGATTTTAAAAGGTTCTATAAAGTACAACCAAAAACTTTCAAATTGAATGTTATGAGCCATTCCTTGACAATGATAAATGATCTTTCTGATTTCTTAGTGGAGGAAGGTCCTGTTGTAGAAGTGATGCGGGTGATCACCTATGCATTAAGTTCCTATCAAGAATTGTACCTAAAAATAATTAATGACAACCAAAGAACCATGTATCATCATTTGCTCCTTTTTATAAAGACTAAGTTAATTCATGTTTTATTTATACATATTATGCTTAGGTATCAAAATAATTACACATTAAACTTAATATATGTAATTAACTATCACTAGAATGAAGTATTTTCTTTATCTATGGAACCTAACCACAATTTTAATACTACTTCTAAATCTTAATTTATACGGTTTGATTTTCCCACCATTTGGTGGCTTGTAACCACTGCATTAAATGAGGGTCTACTATAAAATGAAATGAATTTTTTAAATTAGGAATCAGTATTACTACTGCGCAGGTTTGATAAAAACTCTAACTATATGTTTCATGATCATAAGAGTTTTCTCAGTATAAAAGCTGAAACATATTGAAAAGAATAGAGCCATGATCAAATATATAATTTTGGATGAGAGATGTCTTTTCTGAAGTATTAATGAGAAAGACTTTGCTATGGTAATTACGCTATTAGAAAGATGTAAAAGAAATGCAACAAGTAACACAGTTTCTGCAAAATTTGAGTTATGAAAGCACACTGAAAATCAAAATTTTCAGTTTATGAAAAATGATATGTGATGTAATTTTTTGAGTACTTTTCCTGAAATCAGTGTCTAAAAATCTGTCAGAATCGGCTATTTTTTTAACACGTTTTTGGTTCTTGCTTGTGTAAATGTTCATCATAACTTTTATAACTGTACCTCAGTTGCTCTTTTTTTGGTGATTTTATTTCTTTATCCACTTAACCTCTTTTGCTTTTTTAAAATCTTTTGTAAAACGCCCTTGACAATCACAAAGCATTGTATGTACCACTTGAGTGTAAGAGTGCGAGAAATAGTTTTTTCCTCCTAGTATCAAGGAAACTTTTTTGTGTACTTGATATATCTGCTCTGAATAATTAATATTTCTGTAATTTATTTATACTTTGCTAATTACTAAATTTTCATAATCATATGGTAAGTCTCGTAAATGCCCCCTTTGGGAAACGAAATGTTCCAAGAAACATTTGAGCTATCCTTGCTTTAGAGAGAACCTCAACATGCAAGTGATGTTTAAGATATTATTCTTTAAGATAAAATTAATGACCTTATTTATATTTCAGCCCAAAACAGTAAAGAAGCTACTGTGATCTCAAAATCTAATTTTAAAGTAAGTCCTTAGTAAATTAATTTCCTTAGTAAATAAAGTTTTTGCTTCTTTACCACGAATTTAATTGTCACCATTAGTTATTATACTATTTTATGATGTTAAAAAATTTACATTATATATATTGTTTTTCCTTATTTTCAGTACATGTACTGGAGCATGAAGCAGCAATTAGCTCATCACACTATAACTGGATGTAACATGAATACAGGAGATCTGCTAGCTTCTGGAACAATAAGCGGAAAGGTATGAAAAACTCTTAAAGTGAAATTATGATTATGTAATTAAAGGTTCGTTTTCGTTGTAAGTACATCTCTTGGCTTGCTGACTTATTTACTTCTTCCGTGACGAACGTTGAAACATTATGTTTACATTGTTTCCATATTTACTCTTATTTTTAAAATTTTATATTTTGATGGCTTTTTTAATGTTTATTTAAGACTCGACTTCTTTATTTAGCTGATTGTTACTGTGTTAATAAAAGCCTTTAAGTAGATTTGGTGAATTATGTTTATAAAAATGTTGTCTTATTTAATTTCTTCATTTTTTTTTTTTTTTTTTTTTACTTTGATGGCTTAAATCTTTTGCTCAATTGTTTTAATGAAGCTTTTAGTTTTCTTTCAATGCTTTTTTTTTGTTTAAAAATCCTTTGAGAAAACAAAATAATGTATGGTATCGCCAAATAAGTAGCTTTCACGTAACTTTAACTAAGCCTGTTAACTATAAATGAAATGAAGAACAATCGTCAGGATTAAAAATGCTCTGTAAAACACCTTTAATCAGAGAGTACCATAATAAGTTTGTTAAATATACATTAAGATTTTAAATGTTTTAGTGAAGGCAAAGGGTTGAAAAAACTGTTAATTGTTTTTAAATTGAAAGTAAATTTCTAATTGAAAGAATTAATCATTCAATTGGAAGGTAAAGCACCTTTTTGTTTTAGTGTGCATGCAAAATTATTCATATTGAAGTGGCTAACTTTTAATTGGAAGCAAGAAATGGGTGTTGTTAATCAAAGCTATATCTTGTCACATGCATGTTAAGAGAGCTGGCAATGAACTGATTTTAAAAATTGGTTGAAAGTAATTGCTTTATGTGATTTTACTAAAATGTTTTAAAATGTTTTTTCGCAAGGCAAAAAAAGGGGGGGGGGGACCCTATATATCATCTACAACTAAAATTTAAATTAAGTATACAATGTATTTTTTCCTATATTTACAAATTTTAAATCTGTTTAATAGTCTGCTATAGTATTTTACACAAATATATTTTTAATTCTATTAAAAAATAATAATTTAAGTACTTAGTTGAAAGCCTTAAAAAATCACCAATTTTAATAAAATTACTGAACATGTATGGATGTATGTGTATTTTTGAAAAATTCTCCCTATTATAGCGACCACTTGTTATAAAGACCTTTTTGCTGCGGAATGGAGATTGTTGTTATATCGAGTGTAGACTAGTAGGAGCTGTGAAAATCAAGAAGTCCTTGTATCATTTAGATGAATTAATTCAAGTTTGAAAAATGCAAAAAAGGAATATTTGCTTTAAAATTTTCTCAAAAGAATTTACGAATTTGTAGCATATCTTTAATCTTTTATTGAAAAAATTTATTTCTTTTTCCCTGTATACTCTAAGAGAAATCAATCAACACATGCGTAAAAAACGGAAGTCTTCACAGCCTATCTTCGGGAGCATGAGTGCAAAAATGTAAAGTTATCTGACTCTTTTATCTGTTAAGTTTTGTTAATATGAACTATTTGATCATGCTTTTCCCCCCTGACTAGTCACCTGATTCCTATGGCTCTTTGCTGGAATTGTCATGGAAAGGAACTAAGAATATACTTTTATCTGATGGAAAAACAAGGAAGTTCTTACAAGATGGAGATGAAGTTGTTTTAACAGGTAAACTTATTTTATTGATACTCATTATACTTTTGAGTTGTATATGTGAACCCTATTCTTTGAAAGTATGCCAAGTCCACTTTATGTTAGTATATGGATATATTTAACCTTATTGTATTTTAATAACTTGAAAAATATTTGTAGATGCTAATCCGCTCATTCTATATTTGTTTAATTATAGGTTGCTACAGTGAAACTATAATTAACAGGATGACACATTAACCTATGTTGATTCAGACCTTATTTATTAAAATTGAGGACACCAAAACAATGTCAAATTTTCATGGTCCCAGCCCTCTCTTAAACAAATTCCTAGATTCACCATGGATGTGTAGCTTCTTTTCTATATCTTTACTAATAATATAAAGCTATAGAGTTTGTTTGTTTGTTTGTTTGCTTGAACGCGCTAATCTCAGGAACTACTGGTTTGATTTGAAAAATTCTTTTTGTGTTGAATAGTCCATTTGTCCAGGAAGGCTTTAGGCTATAAGAGTTATTGTTATAACTAAAAATAATAATGTAAAAAATAATAAACTCTACGAAAAGAGTTAGTTTCCTCTCTTCTCGAAAGATGGCGCTCATAAAGAGTATTGCTAATCTTTTGCAACTATGGAGGCGCCCTCAACATTCAATGATTGATAATCAAGCAGTTGCTCTTGCCTTTTAATGTGGATTAATTTCCACTCTTCTCGAGAGATGTCGTTCGTTAAAATTATTTTTTAGCAACTGTGTAGAGAGCACTGGTTGACAATTGCTCTAGTCTCGAGAGTCTTGCCTCTTTCCACATGGCTCAGATCACGAAATGGTTTTCGTGTTTTTCTTTGATATTCAGGTATATAATTTGTTTTGTAGGATTTTTCTATAAACTTTTGTCTTCCTTATTTCTGCATTGTTAATATTTGTTCTTCATTTGTGGTTGTTCTTTGCAACTTTATTATTATAGTGTACCTCAGGTACTTAACTAAGCACATAATTTAAAACCATAGTATATTTATATAGGGTATTATTTTCTTATTCTTTTGACTTTTTTTTTCTTATGTAATAGGTAGGTAAGTAGGTTTCAAATGAGTCAAACCTTTTTTTTTTTAATGATTTTAGATAGTTAATAATCTAAATAAATATGATTTGTCATATTTTTGTAACGTTTTTACTATTTTGGATCATTGGTACTAAACACATAATTTAATTGCATAGTATTTTTATATTGGATAGTGTTTAATTATTCTTTTAACGTTTTTTTCCTTATGTAGCACATATATACGTTAGCTTCAAATGAGTCTAACTTTTTTTTAATAGTTGCAGATAGTTACTAATCTAAGTAAATAATTTGATTTGTCATGGCTTAGTACAACATGGGTACTTATCTAAACACATAATAAAAGTGCGTGGTATTTTTATATTGGGTATTGTGTTGAATAGTGCATTTATACAGGGGTAGCCCGTGCGCCGGGCCACGCATCTAGTATATGTATATAAATGGATGTTTGTATATACATTTGTTTGTATGTTTGTTCCTTATATAAATCCACAGTTTTCGTCGGATTTTCATCAAACTTGGCACAGAGGTTCCTTGCTGCACTAAAAGTCACATAGGCATTTTGAAATTTTAAAAAAATCTGAAAAGCTCAAAATTGAAATTCTTTGTCTCAAAATATCCATTTTCTTTCAATTTTGAAAAGATAGAGTAATAGAGGTAAGCTTTTAAGCATACAAATTGATAGAATTTAACACATTTAAATATGAGTATTTTCCAACAAAGATTACAATTAAGAATGAATTATCAATTTAAGGCTCACTTATTTCGTTTTAGCATGAAATAAGTTAAAAACAATTATAATGGAGCTATAATTAGCACCCGGGCTACGCCGGATAATAAGTTAGTAAATGAATATATTTGACAACTTCCAGAATCAAATCTCATATAAAATTTCATTTGTTTCTATATTTTAGGGTACTGCCAAGGGGATGGATATCGAGTCGGCTTTGGAACATGCTGTGGAAAACTCTTACCTGCTCTTCCACTTTAAAAGAAAGTGTTCCGACAATCAAATCAATAGTAAAAAAAAAAAGAAAACGAAAAGAAAAAACTGCAAAGCTTTTTTTTTATATGGGCATTTAAATCTTTATAATTTAATGTATTGTTAACTAATAAAACATTCTTTTCTATTTTTATAACAAAATATTTTTAAATGTGTCCTTTATTTAATGATTTTTTTAGACTTATTGGTTTTTAATTAAAAATTCATTTTTTTAATATTCTTTGAATTTTCCACATGAATAAAATCAGAACCTAACTTTTGAATAAATAAATTACTGTATGTGATAGGGCTACAAAATTATATTGCCTGACATGACCGGGCATGCAAAAATTCCGATATGAAATTAATCTTCTGCCCTTACATACAAGGCTGGGCATGTAGTTTTTTAATCAAACATTTCTTTCCAAAACTTTTATTTCATATTTTTTTTACAATTTCTAATGAAGACTTATTATTTATTACTTATTTAATGTAACTTTTTGATGGTTTATATTGAAATAATTCTTGATTCAGATATAAAGCTGTTGAATTTTTCGTCGAAATAATGCTATACCTAAAATGAATTAAAATATTTTCATCAATATACAATTTAAAAAAATGGGCATATAAAATTTTTTTAAGGCATGTATTTTCTAGACAAACGCACGCGGCTGGGCATGTAAAGTTTTTAAGATTTTTCTAGCCCTGGTGCATAAATAGGCCTTGGCATAAATAAATGGTTAAAGAAATAATGTACTCTGAGAGTTAAGATATGATTAACTATGAATAAATAACCAAGAATGAAATCTTGTGAATAAATTTTATTATTGTTATAGCTTTTTAGGACAAATAAATAAATAAAAGTAAAATTAAAATCACATATTTTTAAGCATAGGAAGTATTTAGCAGAAACCACAGTGAATCACAAGTCTGATATCAAGGGCGGATCCAGCTTCTGGCTAAGGAGGGGGTCATTTTCGGAAAGGGGGGGTCAAGGTGCAATTTTTGGGCAAAAATGGGGGGTTTTGACAATTTTTTCGTAATTTAAGTACCAAAAATGCAATTTTTTGCTACATTTTGTCGGTTAAGGGGGGGGTCATGACCCCCATGACCCCCCCTCTGGATCCGCGCCTGTCTGATATAAAAAAAACCAAACGCTCAACACGTATTTTGTTTAAGGATAAAAAAGTTCAACACATGTAATAATTTACCTAATGTATCAGAGTGGAGGAATTGGCTTTAAGAGAATCATTATGTTTTTCATTGAAAACATTATTTCTCCTGGGTTAATTCGTTTAGAAACACAATTTCTTCATTTAAAGAAAGTTCTTTTAATTAAAAGCTTCAAATAAAGAGGAAAGTTCTGAAATCTTTTACAGCCCTAATGTATTCCAACTTTTTGACAGTACATATCCAAATAATGAAAATACTCTTTTAACATTTCAATAATAAAGACTTAGACATAAAAAATGTTTATCGATTCTTCCACAATTCATACAGAGTGCTTTATTATGTTGGGATCCAAAAAGTTCTTTGAAAGATGAAAATTTAGCATTAAATTTTACTCTAAGTGCACAGAATTGCACGGATATTTTCTGTTCGTGAAATTTGATGATTTTTTTTTCTTCTTGCTCTGACTGTATTGTAGGTAAAGTACAGTGAAAAAAAAATGGGTTTTAGAGCACTTTTACGCTTACATTCTTAATACTCTTGGATTTTTTTCGTTTTTTTTTTTCTCTTATTTAAATACTCTCCAGAGTGGAGATTTGTATGCACTATAGAGAACATCAATGATACATGATTTATCTCTATGGGTAATATCAAGAAAAGTGCTAACTTAAGTCACAAATGAATTTCCCAAACATTTCCAAATTAAAACCGAAAATGTTTCTATTTTCCATACTGTAAACTTCATCACACATACAATCCATGAGAAAACAGTAGAATTCTTTTTATTGCTTCGATGTCATGTCGGCAGCGCGTCATACATTCGAATCGCGCAAACTTCAAAAAAATCGTGTGGATTGTAAAACATCGCTGCAGAAGCATATACTGAAGGAAATAACGTCCTTACGTTCGTCTATGAAGATTAACTCTTGTGTTTTAGATAAAATGAATTTATATTGATGAAAAAATGCAATTTCTGTTCGTCACAAGTTTTCATTACATGACGATAGAGCAAACTTGCCGATGATAATTTCAAGACAAAACTTTGTTTGGTACCAATAAATTGCGCTAGGTGAAACCCTAATATATGGTGTTTAAGCTTCGATCGAAAATTTTCATTTCAGTTGCATTGAATTGCAGGTAAGATGTGTTCAATCTTGACTTTTCCGTTTCTACCAAATGAAGTATCATGTCGGCAGCGGAAATTAAGACACAAAGTAAATTAATTTTTCAATCTATTTTTGGATACTGGAAAAAAAATCTACTGCCATGGACATAATCAGGCGTTTTTATTTTCGAACCTTTAATTACGGATGTTCAGCTATCATATTGCGGGAAATTTGTCATGTCGGTCGGCAGCGTCGAAAGAAGATATTCGTAACTGATGCGTGCGTTAAAGTACTAACTAAGTACTAAGTTTTAAAGTACTAACATAATTTCAAGTGCATCGTTTTTCCTGCCAAATTTTCCCATTATTGAAAGAAATTTATTTATTTATTGCTTTTTTTAATGCTGTGCCCCCCCCCCCCCCCCCACCCCACTTGATGGGCACTTAAAATTTAGAACCTGAAGTTTTTCAAAATCAAAACGAAAATCATAACCAGAGTATCCTTTAGCTTTTTTTCATTAATTTAATTTAACAAATTATACCTGCATGTTTGAGGGGGGGACCGGGGGTAGGGGAAATATAGGCCCACTGTTAAAATTTTCAATATTCGACACACTTTTTTTCAGAAACAGGGGCGAATATCATCAGAAACATTATTACCGTTTCCGTTACCGGTTAGCCACTAACGCAACCTTAATTAGTCTCTAATTGTATTCAGGGGCGTAATCTGAGGGGGGCAAGTGCCCCCCTACTTTTTTTGGTCCAAGGGCAAAGTTATTATTTTGCCCCCCTAGTTTTAAAGTGAAAAAAAGATTTTAATTGTTTGTCAAATGATGCATACCTTATTTTCAAACGAGAAAAATGTAATTTCCTAAATGTAACCATTGTAGGAAAAGACGGGACACAGAGACAGTCTCGGTACAAGGAAGCAACCTCTCTTCCTGATAGCGAGCCCCCACCCCCTTTTCCTCGGAAACTGCTTAAGCAATAAATAGGGTCTGATTTTATCCATAAGACCTCCCTAGACACACATGGTCAAACAAGGGCTCTGAAAGGACAAAATCTATTTAATTTACGTTGCTTAAGGTATCTTTGAAAAAAGCAATTTGAACGAAAAAAGATGATAAAATTGCATAATAAAACAATACTTGTAGCTGATACTTGAAAGTTGTTTGGCAAATTTAATTGATGTTTTTCTTTTTCTTTTTACTTCCTTTTACGTAGTAAAGGAAGTATTGTGATCGCGAAAAAAAAATCACTCAAATTTGAGTCTAAATTTTGATTTTGCTCACCCCCGAATGAATGTTCAGTAGTTTTTTCGACCTGTCAGCACGTGCATATGTACCTACCAACATATAAGCAGCCGAAAAATCCTTTTCAACCACCCCCGAGTTAATTACGACGAGTTTTCTCGCGACGTCTGTATGTACGTATGTACGGATCAGGGTTGCCAGACGTCCCGGATTTCAAGGGACAGTCCCGTTTTTTGAAATATTGTCCCGCGTCCCGGGGAACCTTGATACGGGACGGCTACAGTCCCGTATTCTGGCTAGAAGCAGCATTTTACAAAACGGAACACTAGTTTTGGAAAAAAATGAAGTAAAACAAAAAATGTGAAATAGGGTGACAAGAAAATTGATTGAATTATAATATTTTCCTGTTCTGAAGTAGTGTTATTGTTCTATAAACTTTTAACCCTCTTGTAATTTATTTTTATCCCTATTTTTTACTTTATTTATTTTTTTTAATATTATTTATTTATATTTTAAAATATTATTTTTTTAAAATAATATTTCTTTATTTTTTTAAATTGTAACTATTATTTTTTTACGTATTATTAATTTTTTAAAAGTACTATAATTACGCGCTGAATAGAATGGTTTTTTTTCTATTTTTTCCAGATATTCCAAGCGCACACACACACACACAACTAATAAATAAATAAATAAATAATAAGTAAATAAAAAAAATAATTAAAATTAAAAAATAGATTAAAGAATAATTTAAATTAAAAAAATAGTTAATAACTAACGGAAATAAATAAAAAATTAGGAGTTAAAAAAATATCCCCCCCCCCCCATTTTGATGGCGCAACTTGCGCCATAATCCCCCCTGCCTTATTATATAAAAAGCTCTTCTCAATTTTTCAATAATAAAAGGAATATATGCGTTCAGCTACTATTAGTCACTAGATTTTTTTTTTTTTTTTTGAATCAATCAATCTCAATGTTTTGAAATTTGCTTCGCTTCGCTTTTATACTAAAAGATGTAACTAAATGTTATTACATTTAGCAAACAAATATGCGTTTTAAAAACATGAAGATACATAATTTTTACGTTAAGCAACAAAAATATAAATTACAGTGAGTTTTATGGCATCCTAAAGATCATCAAAACTTACAATGAATTATTGCAGCAGTAAATTCAAGTAGCAAATATGACTTTAAAAAAAGGAATTTCCCGAGGTTATATAAGAATAATTATCATGTCATAATATTGACGAGAGTGTACAGTTATAGTGAGTTCAAGTAGTAAGGTTTTATTCTATGTCTACTCAATTGAAATCAAAAGCAAAGCGAGCAAGCCTATTTGAAGGACTAAAACTCAACATAGGTTCTAATGAGAGAGTGAATAAGAATGTTTCTATAGAAAATGACATGTTACTACAGTTTGGCAATTACTGTAACGTAACTATAATGATTAAGAGAAAACAAAAGTTGTAGCATACCTAATTACAAATTGTTCCCTTTAAAACGATGCATAATAGATAATTGTCCCTCTCCGAGCTCTAGTTCATGCGGAAAAATGCCTTCCATGAGCAATGAAGGAGAAAGATTAAAGAGGAAAGTAAAGAAAAATGCTTATTTTTAAAGAAAATAAATAAATCTTCATACGTTTTAGGGAAAATTCGGCGCATAAGTGAAATATTTATCTTTAGAGCGACGCATAAACGAACCCGATACTATCATTATTTTTCTATGGAATGTGCTGGGACTATTTAAAATCATTGTATAAGTGAAAAAGGCGCATAAATGAGGCGGCGTATAAGTGAGAGTTCACTGTAATTAGTGGAAAACCTTTCCCCACCAATATTCATGACGAAAAATAACATTTTCAATTTATATGATCATTGTGAATTTTTTCCTTCATTTATATTTGTGAGAAGCGTTTGATATCAAAGTCAGGGTTGCAAAAATTCAACCTTTAGACTTCAACTCTCAATCTCTCCCCCCCCCCACCCCAAGAGCCTGTTCCGTATTTGCAGTTCTTAAATCTGGCAACCCTGGTGCGGATGTATGCTCCGCACATCTCTGAGAATGGTCTAGTTGTGCACCTCCCCTTGTGGTTGCATTCGAATGTTTCCAAAGGGGTGTTTTACCCCTTTTTTGGGGTAAATCAGTGTTAATTTCAATGCAGACTCAAGTGATATGAATTGGCGCGACCACTTGGCGATGTGTCGCCAAGCTTTTGAACGCCAAGTGTTTGACGCAATTTGTCGCTAATTTGGCGACATATCGCCAAGTTGGCGACAAATTTAGCGAAAAAATTATTTTTTGAATTTGGGTTCAACTTGCCGCTATTGGCGATATTTTGCGAAAAATTCACTGAATGATATTAAAATCAGCAATATTTAGAAAATTAACCATTGTAAAATATGTTTTGCATTGTTTCGTGACAGATCATAGTAGTAAATATTTGAATTGTTACCTTGCTCCCTCTAAGCACTTTTTTTAACACTTAAGGCAACTACTAAGAAATTTATACGTAAAAGGGAGTAGTGTGGGGTCCATACCAGATTTTATTATTATTATTATTATTATTATTATTACCTTTTTTTTTTTTGAAAAAGTACATTTTGCATTATTTTAATTGAAAAAATCTGGTATGGACCCCACACTACTTCCTTTTACGTGTAAATTTCTTAGTAGTTGCCTTCAGTGTTAAAAAAAGTGCTTGGAGGGAGCAAGGTAACAATTCAAATATTTACTTCCTTAATCTGCCACGAAACAATGCAAAAAATATTTTACAATGGTTAATTTTCTGAATATTGCTGATTTTAATATTATTCAGTGAATTTTTCGCAAAATATCGCCAATAGCGCCAAGTTGAACCCAAATTCAAAAAATAATTTTTTCGTCAAATTTGTCGCCAAGTTGGCGTAAAACACGTGGCGACCAAAACCTTGGCGACATATCGCCAAGTGGTCGAGCTAATTCATATCACTTGATTCTGCATTGAAATTAACACTGATTTACCCCAAAAAAGGGGAAAAACACCCCCTTGGGAACATTCGAATGCAACCACAAGGGGAGGTGCACAACTAGACCATCCTCAGAGCCTACATACCAAGCTACAAGCTTCTACGGCATATAGTTTTTGAGTTATGCGACACACATACGCACACACATCCGCACATACGTACATACAGACGTCACGAGAAAACTCGTCGTATATAACTCGGGGGTGGTTGAAAAGGATTTTTCGGCTGCTTATATGTTGGTAGGTACATATGCACGTGCTGACAGGTCGAAAAAACTACTGAACATTTATTCGGGGGTGAGCAAAATCAAAATTTAGACTCAAATTTGAGTGATTTTTTTTTTTTTTTTGCTATCACAATACTTCCTTTACTACGTAAAAGGAAGTAAAAAGAAAACTCTTACAAAAAGTTTGCCCCCCTACTTTTCAAGGCCAAATTACGCCTATGATTGTATTCTTTATGAAACAAAAAAAGCTTTCAAGCTGTGTGAATAGTAATTTATTCTAAGTAGTAATTATTTTCTTTTTAAACATAAAAGGTAATGAAAGTGTTTACTTTTGTATACTAAGTGAAATCTGTAATATTTGTCAGATCGGTAGCAATCTCAACATATCGGTAACGCTCAAAGACAACCCCCCTAAAATGGCGGTAAATATTCACCTTGACCATGCCCCTAATTTAAAAAAAAATGTTGCCATTGTGTATTTGAAATACCCGAAAAATTTTATTTTCTGAGTATCTTTAAAAATTTTAAATTTCCATCGTCAAATTGGCACTTTTCCTGATATTCGCCAATAATAGGATTTAGTTGTTCATAATAAGGGCAATTTCGTAAGGATTACTTTTTAATACTCCGTTCAGTTTTACAGATGTTTTGAATTATTTGTTTTATTTTTACACAGTACACTCTCATAGAACATGTTATACTTATGTTTGAAAAAAAAATATTTATTGTCTATAAATTTGTTCATATATTTAATTTTTTGTTAAAGGCACACTTGAAATATTTATTTATTTTTTAAAATGTCCGTTGGTTAATTGGCAAAATTTGGCATATTATAAATAAAATGAGATACTCATATTTGTCGCGTTCCACTTCAAAAGTCCTGGAATTTTATTATTTATTGTAATCTTATGTAAATATCAATAGTGAGGGTTATTTTTAACATTTCATTTCATTGTACGCACTTTCTGAGCTATTTGTTTTGTTTTTACTCTGTACACTTTCATACTACATGTTGCAGTTATTCTTACAAAAAAGTACTTTTATTTAGTTTTAACAAATTAAATGAATGTACTTTTCGGCAAGGCTCATCATAGTTCTTGTTGAAAGTATGCGTAAAAAAACTTATTAAAAATAACTTTTTTTTTTCCGCCGATTAATCTGTCAAATTTGGCAGATTATAAAAATCGGCAAAGTGGCCGATTAATCGGTATAGCATTTTAATCGGTACATCCCTAGTTTTTATTGAAGTGTTCGCAGTATTTACTGTTTTCTGATAAAATTTTCTCCTCACTAAACCTTACTAACAGTAACATTAGACAACTTTTCCGCAATATTGAAAATAAGGATTCCTACCTCTCATTGTTTGAAAAAGCAATAACTATTAACGGATTTTGTATTATAAAGATCATTAACTCAGATCAGCAAAACTGCACACTTACTAACGATAATATAACATATAAGGCAATTTTTCCGCGCCATTGGAATCGATGCACACTAGTGTATACACTTTGCCCCCCCCCCCCCTCCGGCAAAATTCGAAATGATGTACTTTTGTCAGACGAAATTATTTTTTCATTACTCATTTGGTCCCCCCCCCCCCCCCCTCTTTTTCTATCCACAAGTTTTGAGAAGATCCACATCAATACAGTTCCAGCATCTTGGTTTTGAGATAAAATTACGATGATGCAGTGCAGATAAAATTGTATGTAGCAAAAATAATCTTAAAGTGACACAAAATTGCCCCACAAATCTCCCGGTGTCTGACTGTTTCCAGTGAAATAAATCTTGAATAATGATTTTAAA